>JXWZ01002014.1:0-24510 GCA_000956215.1 Anopheles farauti No. 4 | reverse complement strand
GGTATGTTTGAAAATGTGTTGTTGCACTATTTGAACAGAATTTAGGCGAAAGTATTGTGTGAAATACCTTTGCTCCGATTCCTTCGCTGACCGCATACACCAAAGTAAATTGACGTTGGCACCACGCGAGCGGAAAGTGACAGCGCTGTGTTGTCAATAACATCATAATCTCGGTTTGTTGCTACCTTGTGCGTGAAACTGTCAAAAGTGACGTCAATTGGATCGTTTTCGTAGTGTTTGTGCGCACATATGTTGTGTGCAAATTGCAAAGCGGTGTTTTGCGGTGTGTGTGTCCGAGTGGAGTAATTCATAAGTCCATAAACCGAATCCGCGTAGTAAAACCGCTCTACTACGAACGACTGATCCTTCTCCGGCAATCGGATTTTCCTGTGTTAATTTCATACCGTCGATCAAGTGGCGCAGTGCAGAGCTGCGTTGTTTGAATTCCATCTCATTGAACTAGCCATGATGCTTGCTTCCGCTGTACGTAATTTGTCCCGTCGGTCGTTTTCGACCTCCAAGGCGGTCTCGGCGCAGCAATTGACTGTCCGCGATGCCCTCAACTCGGCGCTCGACGAAGAAATGGAGCGGGATGAGAAAGTGTTCCTGCTCGGTGAGGAAGTGGCACAGTACGATGGTGCCTACAAGGTAAGTACAAGAAACCAACCCCAAAGAGGAGATTACTCTTGGACAATCCTGATGATAAAAGAGATTACGTAAACATATCGGCAGTGACAATCCTACGTGTAGTGGTAAGAAAAAAAAGAAGCAGCATCGCCTCGAGGGCAAAGAAGGGTCACTGCCGTATGTGTTATGTGCAAAAATAAATAAAAATACTAGATGAACAAGTAAAGGTTATCTAATCCATCAAAGGAACCAAGATTCCAAGAGTAGTTTTCAATACCGTGCTTGTTTGGTAGGCAAACAAGCGACGTCACAAGTTCTGATGCATGTTTGTTTACATTATGATCTTGGCAGGTTTCCCGAGGACTATGGAAAAAGTACGGCGATAAGCGTGTGATCGATACCCCGATCACGGAAATGGGCTTCGCCGGTATTGCAGTCGGTGCGGCAATGGCTGGATTGCGTCCGGTTTGCGAATTCATGACATTCAACTTTTCGATGCAGGCCATCGATCATGTAAGCCACATTAGAGCCTCATTAGAATTGTTTTTAATACAACAGTGCAGAGCCGGCAATATTTTATATCCTCTGAATGTTGTAGGTAATCAATTCGGCAGCAAAGACATTCTACATGTCCGCTGGTACAGTGAACGTTCCGATTGTGTTTCGTGGCCCCAACGGTGCCGCGGCAGGTGTGGCGGCCCAGCATTCGCAGTGCTTTGGAGCCTGGTACTCGCATTGTCCCGGCCTGAAAGTGGTATCACCGTACGACAGTGAAGATGCGAAGGGTAAATAGTCGTTGCGGCATTGCGCGCTGAAAGTCAGCAGTCTGTACTGAAATGTGTTATTTCTGCAGGTCTTCTAAAGGCAGCCATTCGCGATCCGGACCCGGTGGTCGTGTTGGAGAACGAAATGGTGTATGGCGTTAGCTACCCGGTGTCCGACCAAGTTCTGGATAAGAACTTTGTGTTACCAATTGGTAAGGCCAAGATTATGCGTCCGGGTAAGCACATTACCATAGTGGCACATTCGAAGTCGGTTGAAACCGCGATGCTGGCCGCCAATGAACTGGCGGGCAAAGGCATTGAGGCGGAAGTGATTAATCTACGATCACTACGCCCACTGGATTCGGAAACTATTTTCAAGTCGGTTCAAAAGACTCACCATCTCGTGACGGTGGAACAGGGATGGCCCCAGAGTGGTGAGTGATTTTCTATCGCATAGCTAGAGATCGTGCTTGATTAATTTGACCGTTTTGCTCTTTTTTTTTGCAACAGGTATTGGTTCGGAAATTTGTGCCCGTGTCATGGAGCATGAGACATTCTTCCATTTGGATGCCCCGATATGGCGCGTTACTGGTAAGTTTTTAAATAACTTGGGTATTTTTTTTTCTTTTATTGACGAATGTCGTTCACCTAGGTGCCGATGTACCAATGCCCTATGCTAAGACCCTTGAAGCAGCCGCCCTGCCACAAGTACCTGATGTTGTCACTGCCGTTAACAAGGTGCTAGGTGTGAAGTAAATCTCAATCCCATCCAACAATGTGCGTGTTCTTCACAACTCAGAACATCCAATTAATACAAAAAGAAGAACAGAAATATTGCTAGCTAAAGTTTCCGGTGGTGCAGTGCTTACGAATGTAAGGTGACATAAAACAACGACCGTCTTTGCTTCTGCTGTCATACGTTGCATAGAAATACAAACTACCTTTGGGATTTGAATCTTCGAGATGTGGATAAATAGCTACCTTCCACTACGTGCTGTTGAATGGTTTAGGAAATAGTGGAGCGAGTATTTGATGATCGTCTTCAAGACTGTAGAATAAGGCTCGTACGGGCAGACGCAAGATGAAGCTAATTTATTATAATTTGATAAAGGATTTTTATTTGTTGAATACGTCACCATATGCCAAGGGCATTTCTTCGGTTTCCTTTTCATGCTAGCATCGGTAGTGACAATTTGTCTGGTTTCATCAACTAGGAAAATGCTTTATCACTTTGTGAATCTTTTACGGCACCCAGGAAACTCACTTATTAAAAACCAGCTAGCTGCGCATCGCCCCTACCATATAGACACATCCATACTCCACCAGAAGAACTTCGGGGGAAAAAATTGTAAATACAAACAAGCCACATTTTACCATCCAACTGTTGAATAAACTCAATGATGCAATATGCATCAAGAACAAACGACACTAACAGTACAATGGGAACGCAGAATCGAATCTTCTATGCGGGGCAGTACGATGGTACAATGCAATAAAAGCTGGCACCAATAAATCTAGTTGAAAGATACTATGCTCAGGATATTATTATGGTTTATTTTATTTGGTTGTTTATTTATCTCAGCTTTTTCATATTATATGCAAAAATAATCGAGAAAGTGTCGTTACAAAAATACCCCTCGTGAATATTCCGAGGGACTGAAAGCATCCAGATAACAATAGAGATTATTCATTCAATTCAATGTCCAATCAGTCCACCTGCAATCCGCATGAGTACAATAAGGTATTCTAGTGGTGTTTCTACTGCGGAATGTTCCGACTTTTTGAAAGCGCCAACGGCACATCTGTATTATTGATGGACCTGGTAAGAATACTGTAGCAGGTGTATATCCTTTATCGATGCTTTTCATCTGATGAGCCTCATGTTCTACAGCTTTTTCATGCATACCTTAGGTTAGATCATATTCTTGAGCCGCGCTTTCGATAGCGTAGTACATCAGACCTCGCAGTTTTTGCAGCTCGATAAACTACATATCCTTTTGTTTTAGGTATCATAAACAGTGGAAATTAGCTGACTTTTGATTAAGTGTAGGACGGCAAACAGTCAGGGCGCTGAGGTGATATAAGTTGATGAAAGAAACTCTGCAAAAGTGGTGTGTATTTTAGTATGTTTAGTTTTTTTAGTACATTAACGATGTTCATTTCGTTGGTCTTTCACTGTTGAGCTCGGTTTTGAAGATAAGATTTTTTTTTTTAAATTGATCCGTTTATCCAAATTCACACTTTATATCATTGCCATCACAAGACCATGCATTACTTTGTTGAGATTTTACATACAATTACAAAGTAATGCAATTTTCAATCAAATGATTAAGACCCTTCTTGTATGCATTCGTTACTTGGGAACATGCCGAACTGTGTTTTTATTGTACTTTCAAGAAAAGTATTCAACAAATGCTTGTGAAAAGTTCCCGTGATTTTTTTTGTGCATACGAACAGTGTACCAAAACACATTCATGAAATAATGTTCGTATCGAAAATCATTTTCATATTGATGTATGTAGGAGCAGTGTTACCTGGTGTTCTTCAACGATTTAAATGGTATTAATAACATTTTTTAAACTTCTGTATGTTTCATAGATGTGAATGTATGATTATAATCGAGTAGAGTTCTGTTAAGCCTGCTATCCTATCTTCGTGGCCGTAATCATCCCATACCATTCATGTGAGATACTTTCGTTTGCAGGCAGCATATTTTTGGAGAGTTTATTTTTTTCCATCCCAGTTGAGCCAATTACGCAAGGACACAACTTCACTAGAGTGTGTTAAAATTTGCAGCGTCACTTGCGGTGTGACTTTCGCGTATATAGTGTTTTCCAGCTGGCTGATTTCAACACTACATTAGCATCGTTTGTTTCCCAACAGTTTGAATGCCCGCCAGTGTGCATGACGTTGTACTATGTGAGCAGCAGTGCTATATTAAACATAGAGTAAAGCAAGCATGTGTAATCATTGCAACCGTACAATGGCAACATTCGGCTTCGGTTTTATTGAGTAAATCTCATATTAAAACAATGATTTTCAAAAGAATTTTATGCTGAATACTTACCAAAAAATGACAAAGCAATGCTACAACAGCATTTTAACTTCTGATGTTCGTTTAAACAAATCAATAATTTTTATAGACTCTTTCTTAATTCAAGTTTCTAACTACGCTTAATTCTTTTTTTACAATACGTTCTCGTCTTGAGGATTGTAATGCCACATCGATTCAATTTTTAGTCACTGTACATCCATTGCTTACCTGTTTTACGCTTTTTACAACTTCGTAGGCATTAATTTCAAAAGTCTTTCGTTTATCTTTGATCGACTTTCAATGATCAAAATTGTGTTTATAGTTTTATGGTACTTTATTAGCTATTTTTACCATAACTGTGTTTTACCATAACGTTTGTTGATGCTTATTTCAAAGTTTTGTGTAGATCGTATATTCCCGGCCGTTGCAGTTATTTTTGCGAATAGTAATAAATTATTTGGGTTTTTGTTCTTTTTCATAATAAGAAACATTGTAGTTTGCACGCATAACAGATATTACATACATTTTTAACGTACACTGTAACGAGAGAGAGCTGCCTCTCGCGCCGTGTTGCCTCGATCGGCCACCCGATCGTGGGGACATCCTTCGGAGACAGCATCCGCTGTCACTCGAGGAGTTTCAAGGAGCAATACTTCTATTCAAAACAATTAGAGGCGAAAACATGGACACTCTTAAACAAAGCGCTATAGAATCACGATCGATGGCGAATATTCTCGATATACATTCTGAACAAAAACTCTACCAAATCTTAATATGTTTCTGAGACGCAAACACATTAATATTAGCTAATAAAGCTAATAAAGACATAGTCTAAAGCTTTACAGCTTTGAAAATTTTGAAAATATTCCTTTTTTGATGAAGGCCAAATTGTTTATCATTCTAATGGTACGCAAATTGAGCAATAACGAATCACTATTGGGTCTATGACAGAAGCTAAAATTATACAGAAATATGCAATTTAACTCAAATTACAATGGCTTTTTGATGTTTGAATTGATAATAAATCTTTCCAACTTGGTTCGCCAACTAACAATGACCAGCAGTACAAATATCACGAAAGGTATAAAATTATTAGCCATTTTATTGCACTTTTACAGCGGATTTTTATTGCAAACTTACCAATATTGAAAACTGAACCACGCCAGACGGCAACGGCCAGAGGCGGCAAACGCTAACGGCAGCGAAAGTGAAAGGTGAAATATTAACATACAAATGAATAAAACCAACACATTGCAGCAGTTTTATGGTGAAACGATATTTTTGCTTTGAAATTCACGCTACTACGCTACACGTAACTAAGGGGACCGGTGTTTGATTGTTTCTGCTTTACGAGGGTGAATGGTCTGCAAGGGTCTCACGTAAAACGGTTGCTTTGATGGTTGCCACCGTCCCACCTTCCTGGCTGGGGCGGCGCGATGTTTCTCTAATAATGTTGTAAATATTTTGCGTCCCTGGAATGCCTTTTCATTTATATTTATGATCTGGTCGTGTGTTAAAAACTTTCTTTTTCGGCAACCTCGTCTACCACGTAGATAAAGGGTACGGTGGTAGCGAAAGAACGCTTTAATTTGCATCTAATGTAATGTTTAAACGTAACGTAAATCAGCTGTCGGAGTTATCTACCGTCCTGGAAAGTAAACTATTTCGGCAAACTGTGAGTAACATATGATTAGTAATTATAATTGCATATGTAAAGTTAATTTAGCACGTTTAGCAAAGAATAGGGAAGTGGAAATACTTATTGTGAATTAGCGTTAGAAAAAAAATCTCATATTCAGGAGTTGATGAGGAACATCACCTGACCAATCATACCCCATCATGCCGTCTCCACATTCAGACGGCAAAGCATGTTGGGCACACCTATACCAATTGAATAAATTCATGTCACGCGAGAGAAATGAACCTCCCTATTCACATCACGACTGAGTAATTAAAGACGTGGGAGGAAATGTGTCGTATGCTCCATCTTGTCATCACCATCTCCACCAGAATTTTGCCCTCTATTTGCAGTGTCATGCATGAACAGTTATAGTTTTTGCATACATCCGTCTATGTGACATGTTACACAAATGCGAATAGTTTCTGCGTGTGTTTATTTAGTCTGATATTCTATGCGTACAACTAGGCGCGTTACTTATTGTACATAGCTTAGAGTACTATAAGAATAATGTTCGTAATAGAATGATTTCTTAACAACAATATTATTCAACAATAGGCGCTAACCAGAGGATGATTCTAATGTTTTTTTAATGTTAAAATGTTTGAAGTGAACAGAATGGTGAAGGATTGATTGATAGGCAAGCTTTAAAATGCTCTGAAATAATTATCAAAACATAAGAATATCAACTAGTGAATGGGAGTCTGTGTGCCGCCATAGTACACCGTACATTGTCGTGCATTCATTGACAGTTCGGCATCTACGGTATATGAATTATAGAGAAAAGTGTGGGGGTTTCTTCCTATAAGCAAATGAATATTTGATTGCACTAAGTAACGTTTGGTGTTCTTCCGACCCATCTTCCCATACGCGAATTTGAGATATTTTAGCTTTATCGCTAGGGGATGCGTAGTAGGCGCCGGTTTCGGTATTCATCAGAGGGTAAGAATCATGTGAATAATTTGAGAATTGCCATTAGTCTGTTAAAGTGTCACTACGGTTGAGATACGAGGAATGGAGGAAATATTGATTTCCCAATCATCTGGTCGATTTGGATAAAATTTCAATCCCATTAAACCTAACATTTACACAGGGACTTGTGGTTTTGAGATCTGAAATTTTTGCAATTTGCAATGAGTAACACTAACTTCGCACAAAAAATGGCAATAACTTCATCTACACATTAAACAATCATAAACGTATAAACTGCATGAATACCAAAGATTACACACTTAATTAGGGTTTGAAAATATTACAATTAAATTCTAATATATTCTAAAGGAGTGCCACAGGAGATTGGTTCATTCGAGGGAGGGTGAATGATGAGAAGATAAATTAACTTTTTTTTTATTTAAACGCACAATGAGGAAGAAAAGTGTAGGTTCTTACGGCTTACTTAATTGAACGAAGTATCGACCTAATGATATCACATGTATACAGTAACTTGTTGGTAAAAGAAACCGAGCTGGACGTAAGATACGTATGAAGATTGCTGATGCTGTCACTGAAACAATGTGGTTTTTTAAATTTTGAACACAAACCAAAGCTTCAATTCGAAAATATAAAGCGATAGTCTTCCATCCAATTAGAAGAACTTTTTTTTAATTAAAAATAGTGATGGCCAATACTGTTTTATTTTCATTTTATGATCTGAACAGTTTTATATGCAGCCTACTTTACACATACCGATCATGTTGGTTCAAGATGTTTAAACAATTGTTTGTTTTGGTAAGTGTGGTAGAAAAAACATGCTTTCCCGTACCGGACCTGTAAACATACTTTACCATTATCTAAAATCAGATCTTGTCAACAGCTTGCACTACCATGTTCCTTTGATCCACTTCCTTTCATCTTTTCTCGTAACACAAATGGTTTTGGATTTCTGGATGAGAAATAGTTTGATACAATCTATGTTGAATAAGGTCATGGATCGAAATGTTCTGTCGTGCAACTTGTTGACTTCCTTTCACAAGTGCAATATAGCTTGCCTTCCGGTGCGTAAAAGTAAGCCAGCTTTGTGTATTTTAATTTTGTAAATTAAAAAAAAAATGAACCAAAGCTTTAACTGATTTGCGTTTACAAAACGATGAGAATATAAGTGTCGAACGCAATGATTCAACCATAAATCATAGATAAGATAGAGTGTGTTAAAGTTTTTATTGACACTACCATACGCCCATTTTTTGTGTTAATAGAACGGAAATAAAATAAAATAGCTTAAAGTGAGATACTGCAAACAAACGTGTTTATTATATAAACCCGTTTGAACGTTCATACATTTAGAATGAATGGCATAATTAACAATTTTAACCATGGTGAATAAAGTAGTAAAATTGTTTATTTGCAAAAAATATGGATACATTTAAAAAGGTCCACTTTTTACATGCAATAAATTTGAAAATGGTTTTATTGTGACAGAATTTTTTCCTCACTATGGAAATGGGTAAACATATCACAGATCGTAGTGTTTCCCTCATTTTCGATTGCAATGATTTAAAAGAGGATTAATAAAAACGTCCTGCAAAACATTGATTATATTGCCCCTACCGGACAAGGGTCCTTCAAAGGGTAATTAAACTTTTATTGCTTACTTTTCCTATGAAACCGGTAATAAATGAGGAAAGTTTAAGTTTTATGTTTCAATTTTAGCGTCATTGTACATTCACCATATTTTTTCCAATACTTTGGCGAGTCGATGAGCTGTGATGGCAAGAAGGGGTTTTGTTTATAGGAGATTTAATGTAAGGAATCATTTGAAATCAACGCCAAACGCACAAGTGTCGCTGGTTTGGGTATAAAAGATTAACGACACAAATGTCTTGGCTGGGACCAGCCTAGCGTATTGGTTTTCTAATACTGTAGCTTTAAAAGAGGTTGGATTTGGGTCAATAAGGTCGTTTTTAGGAAACAAAATGCGAGAAAATAAACAAGCAGAGGGGAGGAAGAGCGCTTTGGATTTCTTCCGTAGTTGTATGATAAATTTCAGAAAAAAGCAAAATTTAGGAATAAAAACATGCGTCCCAATTATATCCAAATTTATACAGTTTTTTTACTATGAATATTTAAGAAGACAAAACGAAACTTTTTGGTCGGAAGCGTGTTCAAAGCGAAAGAATAAATTTAAACAATGTAACGAATAAACTTAAATTGACTCCCATACAGCTTTGTAAATCGACCGAAATGGCATAGAATGCAGCAAAAACAGCAGAGTTTTCGGAAAAGGGTTAGCACTGCAATGAAATGAAAAAGAACAAAGCATTCCGAACGTGGTACGTGTACGATACAGTAGGGAAAGGTGAAAAATGTGGGCCTGCTCTCTGGCCATCCCTTGTTTATTGAATGGAAGAACATTGCTTTCGCCCATAACCCGATTCGCACAACGAACAGGAAGTATAGCTTTGTGGTTGAAGAAGGTCTTAGCAGGTGCTAGCGGTTTAAAATTAATTTTTCACTCAAGCTTAAGAACGAAAGATAAGCGTTTGAAGAAAGATAATACAGTTTTGTGGTGTTTTATACTGGAAGATACATTTTACGTTACAAGTGCAATTAGTTAGATATTGCCATTAGCGTATTCATCCGATGTGTCTCAAAAGGACATTGGCGTAGTTTGTAAATAGCACATAGTTAGTACAAATCTAAGCTCCATTAATACAGTTTATCAAGCAAATAATCCAAGGTGGAAATTTAAATACAAATAGAGAAAACGCTAAAGGTTTTCTAATTAATTTAATGGAAGATAATGTGTTTGATAATATTTATCCCCGTTTTGTATAATGTACTAAACTTTCTAACACCATTTGAAGTATCTAATCAATTTATTCATTTTTTTTAACCAAAAATACAGTTTATTTGCAGGTTGAACGACAACGACAATCGAAATATTTTTAACATTAGAAATTACTTCTCCTTATTCTTTCTCTTCGTTTGCTTGGCAAAATGATCAACACGTTCATACCTACCGACATTCAACTTTCAATAGTGAATGTTACCGCTATGTTGTTACCCAATTCATGCTAGTGTAAATAATGAAGCTACATTGGCACGGTTATGTTAAAATGTTGACGCCACGCTCGAATTGCAAACATATGTGTGATAAATGGTGAAACTTAAGTTATTTTCCAAACAAGATATCTTTTTTCGCAACATATTAAATTATTAAATTCAACACCCAACGATTCACAAAAGCCATCAATAATTCATTGATAATATTTCCCTCTTCTTAATTCCGTATACTTTTGAGGCTTGCCTGTCTGGTCTGCTAACGACCGAAAATGTTTTGTTGACATAGCAACCGATTTTGAAAACTAGGTGCTTATGTGTACGAAATGAAAATTGTAAAAAAAAAAAATTACCAGTATTTGTTTCATTTAGTACAGAATATCCACGTCAAAGCTCAGAAAATTTGATTTGTAATATTTTTAAGTTTGGGCATATTTCTTCTCTCAATGACTTAAGGTTGAGTCTTTAGATTTCAAGAACTTTTGAAGAATTTTTTTTCGCAATCTTCAGGAATCGCTGGACCTGATGCAATTAGATAAAATGATGATTTTTGGAACTGGAACCAAAAAAGCACACTTTTTAGTAGAAAATTTTACAATATTTTTTCTCAATAATTGATCGTTCTAAGAAATTGTAGACGCCGCAAAATTCTTATGTCATCAGTTGAGTCTATGATCACAATTTTTTTTTTACAATCATTCAACTGCACGGTGAGCGTTTTCTGCATGTTTCCTCGTTTATTGAATTTTTATCACCGATTAGGTTATGATGTTTTAGAATAAATTTCGCGATTTCAGACGAAATTTGCAGTGACTGAGCCAGCTTTGCATGAATAAACCGTGCTTCGGAGCTACGGTACGGAAGCCGCGAGCTCGCCCTTTGTTTTACATAGCCGCAGCTACTGCCAAGAAAGGCGAAACCAGACAGACAGCCTTCCAAAATTGACGGAAACTGGTAAATGAATAAAAAAAAAGTTGTCGTTTCCGGCAAAGGCAGACGGCTTTCGGCTGCACTGATTTATGGGCAACGGTAAGTTGTACCGAAATTGGTACCGTTTTCAGGAAGCGAGCACGCGTTCGTTCGAGAGGGTGGTGTATTAAGTTTCAGCGAGTCAGTTTGCTGGCGCTGTTGCGATTTATGTAAAAGTATTGTTATTGCGTGAATTTTAAGCTTGAATATTTTCAAAGTTGTTTGACTTTTCGAGATATTGCCTTACTAGTGCGAAAATGACGTTACTTTAGCTCGTAAGCGTATGGTAATGGGTCAGGATTTATTTTATTTTTTTTTGTGGAAAGTGTGGCAGTGATGGAGCATACAAGCTTCTGTTTAATATTGATTGAAAATAATTTGTTTATTTAAATCTACTAACTTGTAGGGTTTAATCTGCTAGGGAATAATGTACTGAAGTGCTGCTACTCATAATTTATACATTTTAGTTATTTGTTTATATTTTACATTTCAATTCAATTAACAAATCTGAACAAAGCAAGTATTATTGTTCGCAACCATTTCAATTAAGTTACATTATGTTAAAAAATCGAACGATTTATAAAATAATAAATAGAAAAGAGAGCATCGAAACATTATTTTACACGCAATATAATTTGTTGATGCTTTCTAATATATTGTTTTCATTTCCAAACCGTAGAAGCTGATTCGGTATGAGGGCTTTCCCTGCTTTCCTCGAAAAACATTTCTGACAAACATGTACACATTGTCTAATGATCCGCTTTAGCGGCGGATACAGTCTCCAAAGTATCGCCCTTAAGCTTAACATTTTCACTTTTTATTATTTTTTATGGATACATGAGCCTCGAGAAAAAGGATTCCCATGAAATGAGCGATCTTATCACGACTCTCGCTTCTAATGGGAAATACACTTGAAATCAATTCTTCATTCAGGGCGGATGAACATTTCCAGCCTCATCATGATGTTGTTGATAGCACTCATGTGTTCATCATCTGCCGGTGCTGCCGTGCTGCGTTTTCCGCTGCTTGCCGGCGCTGTGTTGTGGTTTGTGAAAACGAGTACTTCCGATGATTCCACAGGCACGGTGCGAGTCGTGTGCTCCGGGGAGTACAAACATCATACATATTTACGTGCCTTTAGAAAAGAAAATGATTTTCGCTTGCTAAGGCAAACCGCATTAAACGCTCTATGTGCGCCGCTCGCAAAGCTTGGGCGGCAATGAGTAATGATTAAAATTGTTCTCGACGATGCTTGAGGTGAACGAGAAATGTTTACATCCGTAGTATAGCCATGCTGTGTGGATGAAGAGATGTGTGCTCAGATTTCATTCCACGATGTGTGAAGGCTTGTGGTATGGTTTAAAAAAAACTAACGTAAGTATAATTTATATCGGATTTGATACTTTGTTAAGTATTGTTTGTTGTTTAAAAATTCGTTTCAGGTTCGAAATAAGATGAGTTAATTAATGTATTTTTCTAAGATCAAACAACAGGTTTATGCGTCATGAAATGACTCAGTACAGACAATGAGCGAAGCTCGTATGTTTGTTATTCTAAAAGAAATTTTCCCAACTGGACCAAATTAGACAAAGATTTTCATTTTATTGATAACCACCCCCAGAACTACTGACCTACATCAACGTGTCGTCACAAGCCGTGTCCTCCTTTTTGTTTCCTTATTGACACCCTGCAACTCAAGGTTGCTGCAGCCGAGTATACCCTAACTGTTGCTGTCCTTTTCAGTATTAAGAGGGTTTTAAATGGTGTTTTAATAAACATATTACAGTGACCTGTGAAGTTTAATACTAGCATATTTCCACTATGATTCTATGGTTTCACAAACATTAACCTGTATCTCAGCGGGTGCCATAACGCTGTGAAATTCAATAACACATAAGATGATTCAAAATATGTATCCCTTTCAATCGAATTTGAAACGTCTGCTTCGGTAAAGGTTTTAACTTTACTCTTTTTGTATCTATTCAGGAGCTTTAGTAGAAAAGAATAGACATAGGCACAGGTGGACCTAAGGTAAATTCACGTTACAATCCACAACATATCCTATTGCGGAGCGGACTTCTCAGATGCAAGACTATTTACCATAATCCCATGTGCTCCTCTTAATCCTTCTTAAGCTAGGAACATTATGACACATTTCACCACGATCCTATTCATGAAATGTCATGGTGTTCTTCGTTTCTTGATTTAATATTGAATAAAATTAAGTGGACAAGTTCAGGAGTGATTTATATTTAAAAAATTGTTATACATCACTCACTTTTACAAAGATATATGCTCAAGGTACTAAAAATATGCTGGAACAGTAGCTATAAAAATCGACTATCGAGGTTCAACCATCACGTTGCACCATTTGCTGTAAATCGAATTGACTAGAAAACGAAAACCCGCCTAACATTTCTCTAGCTGACAAAATGGCGATAGTCTAAAAGTAGATCGGACCAATTGAACGTTGCTTGCTTGGATTAATGCACGGTGATACTGGAAAACGCCTACTAGCGCTGCTAATGGACATGTCAGATTATTTGATGGCCTTAGCCTGGTAAAAGAAATCCCTCCTCTTTAAGCGAATAAAGGTAGATTCTGTTTTCATGGAATCCAGCCACTAGGATTATTTGTAGGAAATGAAAGATTAAAAAGCCAGACAGTTTGGAGAGTAAAGAAGACTGAAAGGCTGTTTGAGTATAGAGTAATCATAAACCGGAACCTTTGGAAAGAGGTGTATTCACCAACATAATTCCATTGAATCATTTTATTATTCCAATCAAGTATTTTTCTTAAAAGTGTATAAACAAACGCTTGACCATAATATGAAAAGGATGAGAGTGTAAATGTTGTTAATGCAACAGTTGTAGTTGAACATGCATCTACATTTTGAAATAGAAATGTACTGTGAAAAAGGATAGTCCACGATAAATGCTTCTTTTACATAAGTCGAAAAGAAAGACCGTCATTGTATTACGCATGTCATCGTGCAATCCCATTCTAAATACACCAGAAAAGTCGAATCATGTGATTTTACACAAAGGATAAACACCATGGTAACATATTGTAAGGGAAGATATATAAATAACTATATTTTATTTTTCATTCAAAATTGTTCAATTGTGATATCTTTTACTTTAGCATGAAAGCTTCATTTTAATGAAAACTTCACATTCATTTTATCCTTTTCGTATAAAGTTTCAACATGTTGATCACACGTAATTACTAACGAACGAATGGCGCGTGATTTTCTTCACACGTGAGGTTGACTTTCGTTCCGAAACCGGCTTGAACGGAGTGAAAACCACGTAGTTTGAAAGTAATCTCAGTTCAAACTCACGATTGCAAAACTTGCACAATGCTAACGATCCTGGTCGCCTATGTGACTGGTCGCGGGTTGGGCAATTTCGCCCACCCAAACGACGCGCATATTTTTCAACCCAACCTTAGAAAGGGTGCCTACGAGAAACGAAAAATCACGTCAAGTCTCATGCATCACAAGCTCAACGTTAGTTAAAAAAAATGGAGAGTGAAATAAATTTCAACACGGATTGCATGTTCTTCTGCTTTCCGTCCCTTACGACTGTGAGGAATCTAAGTGTCTTTCTGCGTAAATCGTGCCTCTCTTGTGAACTCGTCTGTATTCATAATGATTAGTCATCGTTGTCGGCGATGGTGAATCAGGGGAATTGCTACAATAGGGAACGCACATGGTTTGTTGTAAAGTTGTCGAGACCAGCAGCGGAGGACAAACACAAACACACACGCACACACACATGGACTCGTTTTTCGAGGGACACCGCAATAATAAACTTTTCGACCCAGAAATACGTCAAACGGCAAGGGACTATCGCAGCCGGTTGGGATTTCTAAGTACGTTTCACAATAGCCATCATAGCACGTTCGGTGATGTCGAGTCCGTTCTCTCGATGGAAGGTACGAGTTTTCGTTCAACCGTGTGCTAATTTCACCAGCGACTAATATGGTCCCGTAAGCCACAGGAGCTGGTTAACCTGGAGCCTGGAAACACTTTTCCAACGTGTATGTAATGTTGCGGAATGTAGCGTCGGATACTGGTACTGGTTCAAAAATGATATACTGGTATCGCATTTTCCAATGAAGCATGCCATGCTCGGGGGAATTTGTACTGAAACCTGTAAAGCATGTGATAATTTTTTACCAGAGCTAGTGAACAGAAAAGGAAAGAAATTGGCGCTGTATTAAATGCTTTGAGTAATCCTCTACGCTATAATAATAAATCCTCTAATATATTTGCGATATTTAGCTTTATCTGGGAATTTGCAGGTTATAAACTATTTGTACGTAAATTGCTATGTAACCGCACCTTACTGTTGTGACCATTTTACAGGCAAGTAGAGAAATTTGAGCAATAGTTTGTCATCCAATCCATCCACCGTGGTCAAACTGACGTGCAGCACACGGATATGGGAAACATAGAACTAATTTTGATACATGCTACATACAGCCTCTTCAGGCTCTCTTGCTCTCGCGCACTCCTACTACGCTCGCAATATAATATCCTTTGGTTTTGGTGATGTATTTGAGCACGTTGTAGCTCAAATTAATTACATTCTCATATTTCAATTAATAATTAACATTGAAAAATGTGCCTCCATATACAACCCACGCATTCTCAGTCCCGCATTCCCGGTTCGTATTCCCGGTGGAAGGTGAGGTGGCTCCTCATCGACCCTGTTGGCGTATGTACGTAGCAGCTGTCGGCAAGCGGTTGATATGCAAAGCAGTATGAATAATTATTTAGTGAAATTAACATTAGTCCCCCGTTTTCAAGACGGCTGTTATCGTGGGCTTAGTTGGCATGCCCAGACGCTTTCAGACATCACGGCCCGGAGTACTGCGAAAGGGTAATTTTCTACCTTTATTATGCAAGACGTCATTTACTTTCAGTCAATATTTCAAACCCGCCTCTGAGGGCACAGATATTGGGCCCGGCCAGTTGGGAGGAAATTATTGCAAAGGAAAACATTTAAAATAGTTTTAATGATCATTTTCCTACACGGAAGCTGAGAAAAAACCGGTTACCGGTAAGACGGGTTTTTTTTGCCTCATTTGCATGATTCGCTTTAATTGCATTTTGTGGTGGGCGAAATTTTTCAAATAACGAACAGTGGCAACAACTCGGCGATGAAACATTATTAAAGCAGTACAGTTTCGCACACGGACGGACGAACGGACGAATAAGGACATGAGATGACATGTTGGCCCAATTTCATGCGGCTAATTTAGGTTTTTTTGTTTAATTGAATTATCGTCAGATTAATGGTTTAAATATTTTTAACAGAGTTTCGCACTATATGTGTATAAAAACAAAAATAATGCCGGGTTAATACGTTGCTTGAACGAAGAAAGGAAACTGAAACGTACAAAGGAACTTGCAGGCAGTGCGACAAAACCGACAAAATGACACATTAATTGATTATTAAACTTGGTTACAGTGACGATAACGATCAGAATCGGATGAAAACGGAACCACTTAGTGCTGAACAGCGAGCGCATAAACGATAAATAAATAAGTGGTCGTTATGTAGCGAGCTAACTTTATTATTTTCCTATCAAAATAGCTGGTGCAGCTTGACGGAGTCACGCTAGCTATAGTACAAAGCAGGGTTTGTTTGTGATAAAGGTGATCCTTTGAGGAAGCAAACACACACATACACGGACCCTTTACCACCTACACCTTCGGTCGTCGCTGTATGCCAAAAGCACAATGCAATATGAGCCAATATGATTAGTAATATTCATAATGACATTCAGCGACCGGCCACGATCGATGCAGTTTAATTAATAGTGCCATCTTCGAGGTCTCGCACACGGTGTATGTGTACATGTGCACATGTGCACGGTGCTGTCTTACCATCCGGAAAAGGGGAAGGGCTACTACTACGGGACACCACATCAAAACGGTACGTAAACGATCTTCCAAGCCGGCTAGGTGTAGGAGAAAATGCACAGTTTCCTTTGTGTCCTCTGCCTCTAACGGTGTTGGTCGTGTGTGTGTCAGGTGGAAATTGGATACACCTCACCAGGATGCGCCAGGATGGGGCACCGTCTACGTTAGCGGTTTTGTTTCATAGCGTGTTGTTTCCACATTCGCACAGAGGGCAAAAAAAAAAAGGTTGTCCGTCACATCGCCGTCACCTACGATGCTGTAGGTGTGGTTTTAATTTAATTTTAACCAACCATCAATCATTTCGCACGGATCTCAAGAGGTTTTAGAGGATAGTTTGCGAAGGGAATGATTAAGTTTTATGAAGCACAGCTGATCTTTTATGTCAAATCACTTCAACGACAAACATATGATAAAACATCCATAATAAGAAATATGTTTTGAATAAAAAAAAGCAATGCCTGCTTGTAGCTTTTTGTTGCTATGTTTTGTTGCTTTATTATGGACGCACTTGAAACTAACTTGGAATTGTTGTGGAGTTTCTAGGTTGTGATGCTCGCGTTTATTGAATTAGTCCCCTATTGGGATTAACTTTCATGTTTATACCTTTGATGATTTATACCTTTGTTAAAATTTAAACTGTTACAGTTTTTAAATTGATTTATGTCTCGCGTGTTTGCAACTGTATTGTGAATACCCTTAAAATGAAATAATATATTTTTACAGGATTTTAACTTGTGTTAAGTAAAATTAAGGTATTTTGTTAAATCAAACTGCTTTTGTTTCACACAATAAAAAATAAAATAAAAAATAAAATGAAAAAAAAGTCAACCTATTTTTCTGGATTTAACATTTTAACATTGCTATTTGGGTGCCCAGTGCATATCTATCACAACATTTACATTTTCAAGCATTCGGAAGAGAACCTTATTTATTCAAACAGAAAAATCGGAAAACAAAACAGACAAAAAGTCAACTGAAGTCTATTTCGGGCATTAACAGTTTTGAGCTTGTGAGATTTTTTTTTTTTAAACAGCATCAGCCTGTCTGGCGGTTGTGTGTTGTTTTTATTCCAATCGATTGCATTTAATAGCTTACTATCTTGGATTACCGCCATTTTATCAGGCCACGCAGCAACGAATGGTGCATGGAAAATGGAACATTTAAGCTGAGCGAACGCTGCGATTAACATGCATGCATGTTGTTTTTTTTTATTGTTGTTTGATTCGCTATGGCGGTACACGGAATGAAAAGTGATGTGTGATTTTTGATGACGAATTTTACTTTAATTATCGTGCGGTTTTAAATAAACTGTGATTTTTGCATTGGTGACTGCATTGGCATGAGAAAGGATTAAATACACGATTGTATGTACTGTAATGTTTTCATTTTTGACTTCATGCATCATTTTTGACTCTTTCCATTTTTACATCTTTGCTTTCTTCAACTTCATTGATTAAAAACTCTCTTTGGCAACCGTTTGTTCTCTTGTAGTTTACATGGCTAATAAACTTGTCTTTTATTACTTACTGCTTTGATTGCTTTTGTCTCCAAAAGTTTTCACACTTTTCTCGAAACTGGCTTTAGGTTATCTCTTCTTTTTTCTTATATTTATTATTTTTAGTACATGCGACGTACTATTTTTTTTAAATGGTTTTATACATTTTCTTATAGTCACAATGAATGAAGAAACTTAAAAAAAGTTTTTGTTTCATTTGACGATGTTTTGGACGTATCATGAATGTTGTCTTGTTATTTTGCGAAGGACAACATGGTTGTTATGAAAAGAACACAATAAATCGATTAAAACGATGTAAAACGACATGCTGAACAATCAATAGCATGTGATAAATTCATGTTAAAGAAAAAAAAATACAACAATGAAATCTGAAACAAGTTTTGCGCTACTCGACCACTTATTCCATTCAAAAAAATAGTACGTCACACTGTAAATAACATGCAGAGTAAAACGAGTCAGCTGTTGCACGGGTTCCTGAGTTGTTTTTTAAATTTTGGATTTATTGGTCATTCGACAAGTCAATGTAAACAGGCACCGTTATCTCAATCTCTCTCACTCTCTTTCGCTCAATCTCTATCTCACTCTCACGGCAATCCAGGTGCTGTTTGATGTTGGTAATGAAGTATGTATGGGACATATTTAGATCACAATAAAAGTATACTTCTAGTACATATTAATTATTGTTCACTATTCGATATACTGTAAAACGAACACGTTTTTTACTTTTTTATTTATTCGATGAAAGTAAAAATGGTCATCATACATCAGCAGTAGTAATGTACACGTGTACCAATCTGGTTGACCAGGAACATGGGAAGTGAACGATTTCACAAATTTTATGCCACTAGTATATCGGTCAGTTTAAAAGTTCTATTTTTTTAGTTTCACTTGATTCAACGATTGCGTTAAAAAAAAAAGAAACGATGTAACATGCTCACAGAGAAAAGTCACAAAGTAAACAGGCCGTAGCGAAACGTAAACCGCCGAGAACATGTGTATCTGTTATTTATCTTTTCGCTTGCCATACAATATTAGGAGCCTTTTTTTTTCAAACAAGTCAAACGACAGCAATGGTGGCCCGAATGCGACCCTGTCGATTTCAAGCTGTGAAAAAGTGAGCGTTAATGTTGACTTTAAGCAAAACTTCATTCCAAATACACGTGGGACGCTTTGAGCTAGTGAAGCTTAGTAACGCTTATGTGAGTGCAACTACTTTTATGCGCGATGTTTTAGTTTACTCTTAGGTTTGCAGTTGGGGTTGGTATGGCTAAATAAAAGCATGGAGAAATGTGCGATTACTTTATTTGAAAAATTGAAGTTATTTGCTTTAGTTATCGAATTTTGTGGTGTTTTGTTTGAAAGTTAAGGAAAATGCATTTCTTCTTCGTAGTAGAGCAAAGTATTTGGAGTGTATGTAGGTGCATACGAAAAGTGGAGAAAATGTCACAATTTCAAGGCACGTGCAATCACGTAACAAGTCTTTGGCATGCTCGTTAGCGTTACCCACTAAAGGTCAGTTATTTTTTTTATGCAATCAGCCATCGCTTTGTACGATTGATGCTACAAACTTCTTCTAGTTGCATTCAGCTGAAGTACTTTCTGTTAACGATGTGAATCTCAAGTGGTTTGTTCGTTTGTGTTGAGCTTCGTTTTAGGAGAAAATTGGGCATTCAGAGTAGGGTTGTGAAGGAATGGAAGTTTCTTAGGCGAATTTTCTTTTTGTGTTAGTTTGCGATCGATCTTCGTTGATAATATTCTGGAAACATTACAGCAATATTAGCTCGCATTTTTATTTGCACAGCAATTATCACGCTAGTTGCAGAGTGGATGAAATTCCCTAAAAAATATTGATTAATGGTATTAGTTAAAAAAAAAATTTAAAAAATGTGTTTTACTAGTATGTTACTAAACCCATACTTTTCAAACACAAATGTATTATTGAATAAGTGTAAACAATTTCGTGATGCGATTTTGAAAAAATACACCTATTTTTGACATTATACTTTATTCGTTTTGCAAAAACCACTTGCTGCTTGCTCCGTTTTGCAAACCTTTAATAACTGCACTTTTTCAATGTATTTTATATGCTACCCGCTGTAAGAGTTAAATATCTTAATAAAAATGTTTTAAAACCAACAATCAGCAATATACGTAATAATCATCCTAATCTCGGCAAATTACTCTCTGAAATTCTTCTGTTATATCATTTCTCAATGACATTCGCCCTGCCGAAAAATGTTACATTTACCCTACATTGCCTTGCGAAACGAAGGCAAAACAAACCTTGAAAATCATGTTCTTCAGCTCGTCGTTTCTGAAAATAAACGGTTAAAATCAATATTGTGATCCTGCTTTGCCAATTTTGAAATTTAATCATCCAAGCAATCAAAACTGCTCGGTCTGGGAATATCCATTTTCGAAATAATTTCTCCGATTGAAATTGAAATTCATCGCTTCATTAGTTTGTATCGTAGTTACAAATCAATTACAAATCTTTTGGTGGCAGTGAAAAAATCATTTAAACCCTCCTAAACTCACCACCGGCGGTAATGCCCGCAGCCAAACGGGACTGTTAAAAGTTTAAAATTAAATTGAGGAAACCGGGAATCCAAAAAAAAGGCTCGTTTGCGACGCGAGTGTTTAATAACGTTATTTATTTTGCAACTTGGGTTATGGATATTCTCAGACTGGTACATCTGACGATGGCGGAAAAATTAAGAAAAGTTCAAAGGCTGAGCAACAGATAATTAATCTTAAATCGCAAATAATGAAGCTAGAGTGATAGGACTGACATTCCAAACAACAAAAAAATGAATTTGTTGTTGGCTTGAATCAAATATCAACCGTATATACCCATAATGAAGTTATTAACGTAAAAATATACATTCAAGCCGTTTTAAAACATACCTAATACGTTCGGTATTTAAAGAGTTTTTTTTTAATGAATTTCTAAACACGGCTTATGCTCAAATGAAATGTTGGATACTTCCAAATAGAACTCAGGAAACTGGATATGAATGTATTTTTTCATTTCGTTTACTTTCTACACTGCATAGTAATGCGTAATAGTAATGTGTTCATAAAAATAGATCCAAAATCAACCAAAAATCAACGCTCAATGCCAAAAGTAAATATTTTTATACTCAAAGGACCTATTTTTGGTTCGATTTTATTAGTTTTATTTCAATTTTTAAAAAAAAATGGTAGGACTCCATCTGTTCCAAAATAGTAGGAACATTTTGTGCAATTTTTAAAGACTCCTTTCTCAATTTAATTTCATTCCTCTTGTACCGTTGTTTCTACCTCCATAGTATATAGTATATATACTAATTTAACCGACTTATTGTTCTAACCGACTTATTTAACATGGCATGGATTGTTGTGTCAACAATTATTTGGAAAGTCGTTTGTTACACTTGCCGTAACAAAATTCCATGAATTCTTGCAATAACGAATGAGTTGCATTGTTTTTCACGGCTATTCAAACATTATCTGAGATAATCATAGAAATTAAAAACTGTACAACTTTTCGTTAAAGTTATCGAGATCATCAAGATTATCGAGTCCATTGGTATATTATTGTTGAACAAAATTTTATGCGAGTGTACCATAAAATTATGTAGAAGGGGGAAAAATTGTTCATATTTCACTAGCAGTATATTAAAATTTATCTGTAACACCATTCGACAGTGATCGAAGATCTGAATTCAGTAAGGGAACATATTCTTTTTTTCAACAGTTCGTTTCACTTTTCGCATTGAGCGAGATATTTCCTGCACGAATGAAGAGATTATTGTTATTACTTTCAGAACATTACCGATAATTAAAGCTATTAGTTTGAACGCTTCAAAAAGCATTTAGTTCAGCGAACCAATGCTTCACACCACTTAACGTTCTAACGGCACTTACTGATCTTGAATAAATAAACAGATTTTCTCTGAGGTTAGTAAAGGTGAAGTTAAGATGTACAAAGAAAAACGGTTACAAAGTTGTTTAATATTATTTCGGTACATTATTTTGGCGGACCACGTCATGCCCACGAACTCTGTACGTGTCGGTTTAGCTGAACCGGAAAGATTTTCTATTGCCTTTCAAAATCCAAACACAATTTGTACTTAATCATTGATAGTAAACAATCGAATTACATTCCCTTCTACAAGCTGTGTTCCACGCCAAGTCCATTCAATTGGTACGCACAACGGATTGGTTTAATTTCCTGCATTTTCCCAAGACGACAACCCGTACGAAGATGACGAACGAAAATTTCCCACTTTTTTCTCGAGACGCTCCGGCGGTTCTTATGAAAATATAAAATAAGCTTTTCTGCAAAACAGGTAAGGTCAACATTGGTCGCAATTTCGACGCGTTTCGGTTCGTTTCGCAACACCGCAAATTGAATTTCTATTGTCTGCTCAATTGATTACTGTATTGATATTTTATACGAACGCAATCGTTACTATACATTAATTATGTAACATGGTTTTTATTTATTTTGTGGATACTTAATTTGTTAATTCTACGCTCGGAAAACAGGTTGTTGTTATACTGTTATGTTTATTAATTAAAGTTGTACTTTTGTTTGTGTTTAATTCCCCACAGTGAAAATGTACCACACAGACTTTTTTTACATGTTTCCATGGAGAACGACAATCTTGATTGAGGTATGACGGGGTAGATCCAAAAGTAATTATAATGGTGAAATCGAAGAGTAAAGGTAGCAACAACAACAAACTATGTTTCAGCTGGCAAGTGAAAACCCAGGTGCTTTGCAATCGAGAGTGGTGTTATTATGTTATTATCCTTAACTGCCAGCTCAACAAAGGATACGCCTTGCTTATTAAATACTCAACAAGTACGCTATAGCGCTAGGAGGCAATTGTTTTATGAACCTGTTCGTTAATGGTCATTGAAGGACACAATTGAATTGACACACCTATTATTCATTTGTATACGACAGTTACACTACGATCAATTAGTGTAATATACGAAAAAAAAAAAATATTTCCAGAATGTTCAACTAACAATGGCGATTAGTTTATAAGCTCCATGTAATGTGTGAAAAAAAATTTTTTTTTTTTGGCAAAACGCCGTTATTTTGAGCCCACCAGTTAAATAAACTATTGACCGAGTCGTTATTCTGGTTTAGTTTTGCTTTTTTTTTTACAGAAAAAAAGTTTTAATTATAAATTTTTTAATTAAGTGGGTTATAAAAATGGGAGCTGTTTATGGTATGACAACTATTCTTGTTCAATCATTCGGAAGACTGATCGAAGATTGATCATTACAAAGTAAATATAGTGCAATTCTTGAAATTCATTTCGATGCATATTATATCCTTTTCATTTTAAGAACATTTAATAAATTTGAAAAGTATATTCTGCAGCGCATAAGTATATGGTAACTATAAAACAATACATTGTTAAAACTGTCCATCGTTTATTTTTGAATAATGACATCATTTAATTAGCGATTTCAATTACACTTTTGGTCAGTATTGAAAACTAACACCGTCCAAATTGAAAAATTATTTAATCAACCTAATTGCTTTATGTCAGCATTTTATCGTCGCAAGAAAAACAAAAAACAGCAAACAAATGTAAAAACAATGATTTGGCGATCGGTAGTATTACATTAACTAAACGTTTACGAGAAGGCGATATGGTGCTAACAAAAATCGAGCGAAACAAAAAAAAACTGTATTTGTTTCAGTATCAACAAAAATGAACTTGAAAGAAAAACACTTTAAATGTTACTTTTATTTAAAAATATATTTTACAGTGATTTATTATCAAACAGGAATGATATGGCTTAGATACGATTTAACACTGACTCTACAAATATAATTGTGGTGCTTCCATTTGTGTGATCGACTCTATCAAGTCTTTTGAAAACATAAATCTGAGTTTATACTAGCAAAAATTTATGGGAGTTTGTATCGTTTCTGATTTGAATGTTATTTATGAATGTATCATTATTACCGAGAAATAA
>JXWZ01002011.1:0-11848 GCA_000956215.1 Anopheles farauti No. 4 | reverse complement strand
CTGCTGCTAGGCAAATGCGGACTGAGAAGATTGTCGGGGTGTAACGTTACAGGGCATTTGTTATGGGAGTTTTTTTTATTCTGTTGTTGCTCGCTCTCCTTCTGCACTATTCATCTTTGTTCTGTTTGTGCATGAATTTACATACTTTATCAGATTATTGGACCGAAAGGACTGAAACCGGCTGCCGTTGCACGACTCCACCGTCCAGCGGTTTTGTTTGTTCTGTTGATCTTCTACCGATAGCGGTGTGTATGTGTGAATGGTGCGAGCTGTAGAATCCTCCCCCGGATTTATGGTTTGACCTCGAGTCGTTCGAAAGCTTTTTTTCGATCGTGAACAAACGGATGTTGCCGGAGATCGGGGCGAAAGTGGTCGATGTATTTGTGTTGTTACTCAGCATCCTTCCGCAAAACGAAAAGAACGCCCGCACGGAAATTCATGACCGAATGTGCACCGGAGAGACGGCGGAACTTATGTTGATCCATCATCATACACCGACTGGTTGGTGCTAGCAAATAAAAGATTATTGTTTGCCTTCCTTGTTAGATACCGATACCCGATTTTTCACGATTGTTATTCGGTCCCGCTGAACCAAAGTTCCAACCGATGGTTGATACTTATCCGCAGCGCTCACTAGTTTCGAAGCATCAGCCGTTGAAAGGAAGTAAATCAGGGTGGTGGGACATATTCGGCGCGTTTCGGGGGTTTATTTACGATACCTGATTGGGGAGTGCAAACATAGTTGATTCATCTAATTGTGTGTATGTAAACGACGTGAAGGGAATTGTAATATAAACCAACGATCGATAAATGTAGTGTTCGCCGAGAAAGAAAAGCCCAAATCAAAATCGAACGCTGATTCATTTGCCGCCGTCGATCACTTAGAACTAGAGCGGGTAAGCGCGTGCAAGAACGAAAGATTTAAATCAAAATGAAATAGTAACATATGAAAACCGGAGGAGGTAGGATTTCGTTAGCAGAAGGCTAACTGAAAGAGGTAAAATGAAACAACAAAAAAAAAACAAACTAAACAACACAGGCCATAAACGAACTATAAATGGGTTATAATGATAAAAAAACACACACTCACAAACACACTGCATTTAAAACGGTGGCGATACTATATTCAAAGGAAAAATAACAAACACACAAAAAGCAACAGGAAAAAGAACGAAATCAAACAAAGCATTGGTTTGTGAAACACGTTTCTGATTTTTAGGTTTTTGTTTTTAGTAAATTATTGTGCAGAGAGAACAAAACCAGAAGAGAAAAAAAAATAAACACTCGAAAGGCAAACAAAATCAAACCAATGGCCGGAATCGAATGTGAAAACAGCGTTGTAAAGAATAAGAGTTTAATAAAAAACTATTAAATACAAATACGAACTGTTTGTGTCACTCATCGCATTTGATTAAAGAGATGGAAAGAAAATTAGAGTTGAAGTCACAGGTAACTTTAAAATGAATAACGTTGCCGTGTTATTCAGAGTAAATATTGTTCAACTTTATAACAAATATTTTTATGGATTTGCTTTCTATTCATTACTGAATTTGTTTTTTATTATTCTTTAGTCAACAACAGCTTCTTGTTGTTGTTGTTTCTGCTCACAGCCTACCCCAATCGATCAAAAACATCGAGATGAAATATTTATCACGCAAAGTGTAGCAAAAACCATCACCAAAACGCTATCAGAATGTTCCGAAGAATGTGCTGAAGGTTAACTCCGAAGAACTATTTTGCACTTCACTCAAACTTACAGGAAGTGCACCTTACTTCAGTGTTTCCCTCGACGAAGTAAATTATCGTACTTTTCGCTTAGTTCCCTGGATCGTCGCCGGATGGCTTGCAGCACCGGAAGCCGCACTGTGTGCGGCTTGCACTTTTCCCTGCAACTTCATTGTGTTTTATGGTTGCAACAGCACACCCAGTCTGCAAAAACCCGCAAGGGAACCCGATAAACAACAATTTAGCAAAAATTTTAATACCGCAAACGTCTCCCACCGTGCCGTACCTATCGTCGTACAGTCAACTTTAGTTAAGAAACCGGTCTGTACGGTACGATGGACTATAAGTTTTTGCCCAAAGTGATGGTCGCCCGGCTCGACCGGACATCGCCACCGGTAGTGGATCGAAAGAATTGTGCGAAAGAAAAACAAAGCTGAAGCACCTTGTTGACCGAACGAAACGGAAGATTTTCTGAGAAAATTTCAGTTTTACAAATTTCAACGGAATGATGAGTTTCAGGAAAAGATTTTCATGTTGGCTTAAAGTTTACCGCAAAACACAATGTGTGCATCAACCACATCACCACTAGAATAAATCTGCAACAAAAACGTTCAATCAATCGTAACCCAAGGGGATGGAATGTTGCAGCGTTTTTCAATAGAACAAGTTTGCTCCTTTTTAATTACCCATGCTACATTGTGATGTTGTACAAGCTAGGTAAGCTTTTTGTAATTGATACTAACATTATTCATATTTTCATTTGTAAAATCAATTTATTTTTAACTTTATTAGCATAGAAGGTAAAGGGAAGAAAATAATTTTAAATAAACCTAGTACAAAATTTATTGTTAATCAAGTACTTTAAGATAATAAAAAATCGACTTTAATTAAATCGACTTTTAAGATAATTTGGTTTTAGTGTTACATTATTAACTCAGCAAATTAAAGGCATCTTGGACTGGCTTCCATTTCACCCAAATCGATAAGAAACTTCTCCACAATTAGAGATAGGATGTAGATGGGATTATAATACCAGTCTTTTAGTGAGTTAAACCGTTACATTCAACCTTAGTCCATCTGATCCATTTTAAGAATTAAACATAATATCACGGAATAATTTCAAGGACTGCTTTGTTTCAGGCTGGGAAAGCTTCATAGCGAAGTGATGAAAACTTGGGCTGCCACATTTGATTTGAAAATGTTGAGGAATCAGTGGTTATGTTGTAAAGACTATTGCTTTCTATCGAGATACTATGTTTGTTCTCATCAACATTGAAAAAAAATGTTTGGCAATGATTTTTTATATAGGAACTGGTTTGATTTAACATTATTTATGCTTTTGATGGAAAAGCCATATTAATAACATAACCGTTGTTCAACTAATGATTTTTGAGTAATATTTCTGGGGTGCACAAATGTGTGCGAGTATACCTAGTATGAGAACGCAACGATGTTTGAGTGAATTTTATTATAATATCGTATCAAAAGTGTGGACCATTTTCAACATTTGAGGTTTACCTCTATTACTGGTCCTACTGCATCAAGGGTTCTAAAAATTAAATCAGGTTTGTGCGGAACACTCTTCTTCAAAACTGGTTTGAGATAAAGTGCTTCCGACACTTATCCCCCAGTAGTTTGTAGTTTCATAGTACTTCAATCATTATTCAGAACTCCTGCTTGTTGCTTCCCAAGTGCTTTTTGGAAGGTTCTTACCATTCAATTGCACGTGCCACTTCTATGCGTTCAAGGAAGGTTCTCGTTCTTTAATATAGTCCATTTATTATGACGACTGCATCACTTCTGTAGGCTAGCATCTTTTTCTGTTCATAAAACCACTTGAGATGAAATATCTTGAATTTGATAAAAATATACACTGAGCACAAATTATAATTAGTACCAAAGGAAGTCTGAGCTGCACGTTTGAGTTAAATGTGCTTAAATGGTGCATTTCTTATCATCAGTTTCAAAATACTAAAATTCATGGCCATTGATCTTTTGTAGAAATTTTTACATCCCTTATAACCTTTGCTCAAACTCAAACTAATTGTTTACAATAACATTTACGGAATACTTTTTGAACGCCCTTTTCCCTATGTTTGCTAAAAAAAACCATCTCATCATAGCAGAAATTGTTGTATGGTTTTTAACTTTATACAATCCAATCCAATCCTTTTCCGGAATAAATCGTTGTAATAGAATAACGTAGTATTAAATAAAGTATAATTCTACCAAGTACTTATCGTGAAATCTCCTTAATGAATTCACTGTTTACGATCATAAAATAACAACCCTAACATTTGTCTAAAAATATCGAATTATTAATTTGATAAACTGTTCTTTAAGGACCATTCAAAAATCAACAAATAAATAGAGCGATCTTTCCTTTAATATCAACGATTTGTTTATTTATTTATTTAGTGTCGGCTGTATTGCTTAGTACTATATAAATGTTTGCAAAGGGGTATTTCCTCCACCTTTGAATTTACAGGGTTTTTTCAAAGATTCGTAATCTAGTTGTCTGAGATATAGGTTCAATAGCTTTGTTCGAGCTGGAAATAAATCTAGCTACGCCGCGATATCAAGCCATTCCTACTTTTGTATGGGTGAAAAGATGATCCAGTCTAGTATTATGATACTACTGTTGCTCACCACTCAAAATTTCTTCTAGAAGATGTGCTTTCAACGTGTTTCTACAACCAAAACTTGCATTATATAGAGTCAATAACACATTCACAAGAGTTGAAAGGAAAAGCGGTTAAAGGGTGGTTCCAATCTTCATCGCCTCTTTAAATATAATCCACGCCAATCTCGTAGAGCCAATATGTCGCAAGTTGATCTCGCTGGTATCCTTCCTTCAATGCATACCGCAGGTTTAAATTTGGACACGTAAAATGTACATTCCATTTATGATAAGATAATGTGATCTACGTCGTGGAATCGCTAACCATAGTCACAAGCATACGAAGATCATTCATCGCAAAACACTCACCCCTGCAGAGAGATGGAGAAAAACAATCTAGACATGCATAACTGCGTAGGGGTTCTAAACACTTTATTTAGCAAAGAATAGAGATTTTCCAGTTTATTTTTATACAATATTCATAGATCTTTACTGACCTTGACGAACTTGAGAGATTCATCTGAACTGTCAGTGAAAATGAAATACGGATCTAAAGGCTTCGCGCTTATTAGTACCAAGACGTAACGATGGCGGTCAACCTGTCACTTATTATTCGCTCTCGAAAATGTACATTTCTAAAAACATCTCGTCCATAGTAAACCCAAACACAATTACCTTCAAATGTATTAGGCTCTTTACTCGGCAACGTTACGTAAATGTATTACGAGCAAACAATTATCTTATATAAGATTAAGTTTTCAACCACAACATGCAGCTCGAGCAGCCCCGTTCGGAGGCGATCGAAGTAAAAAAGAAATAAAATAAACTACCACACGCTTACACCAGTTTGCTCAACACATCATTACAGCCCACCTAATGGGCGGGGGCCCACCCTCGACCGTCAACACAAGCCGTTCCAGCTTAGGCATGTTTCCACCATCAAACCATAAAACGTGCGCAGAATATTAATCGCGAAGGAGAAAAATTCGCACACTTCACACAGCATGCCAAGGACACGTGGAAGCGGGGGTCTTCTCTACCAGGTTTCCTTCGGCGGCGTATTTGTACGGTAGTTTATTTCGCTTCCGGGGCAGGCCTTGCTTGTACGTCCATACACAGGTACCACTTTCACCCGTGCATCTGATGCGTAGTTTAGTAAATGAACAGCTAAAAATATAAAAAAAACACCACACTCCACATGAAACCGGAAACGATGTGTTTCGTATCGTTTTCATTTTTCACGCTTCCGCACATCAAACAGCAGGCTTAAGCGTCCGTCACCTCGGACCAGGTGGAAGAAAGAGTGAAAGAGAGTGAAAAAGAGAGAGAGAGATATAGAACACTTTGCCGAAAATAAATCACGTGCTCTTTCATCTGATGGATTACGATGGGATTTGCTCGTTCAGCCCATGTTCAGCTGCCAGCGCAGCCAGTCCACACGACGGGAATGTTCAGCACAACCAGCAAAATGCCACGTGCCTATCCGTTGGAGGGTGGGTACCACACGAGCAGTATGGAACCGAGCAAGTCGCTTTCATTAATGCACTACTAATTTATGCAACTGCACTGCAAAACCCGACTGCGATTACCGGGGATTTTTCTCACGCCAGGAAAGAAAAAAAAACACGCACTCTCTCACACAAACACACTCCCGAACCCTTTTGGAAACGAGCAAACTCTCTACCGTGGGTATTTTTCACCAGTGCGCGTAAGAAAATATACGCCCGAGCGTAGGAAAACGCAAACAAGCCCCGTTTTACGCTTACTGCACGCTGGTAATCGTTTCCAGGTGCAAGCAGGTGCAACGTAAATGAATGTAGTTTGTTGAATATGGAGGAGGTTCAAATGAAGAAAACGGGGAAGTAACCAAGGCAAAGAAAATGCTGCATTTGCTATTTAATATTCTCACCATCTTGAGAAAGATTTTGCTGGATTGTAGTTAATTACACATGCCTTACCACAGAGCCTCCACCACGCTGCGATGCATTCGAAGCAACTGCAGTTGAAACGTTGGTTGTGGAATGTTTTGCAGGGATATGCAAAATTAAAATGCTATTCAGCTATTTTCAATATATTTTGCGGTGTAAGGATATTGTTAAAAAAAATTATTTCTATTTTAATGTAAAATAGGTTTTTAGCATCTATATGAGAAAGTATACGAATTTTATGTTTACAATGTGTTGAATAAAAATAATAAAATCAAATATTTTTCAAATTACTATACTATTTAAACAAGCAAAATTTTTTATTATTATATTATTTATTGTAAACATTTTTGTAACTTTTAGTAGAGCTCTAACAAATGTTTCGAATAGCCCATGCCAATAAAAATGAATAATTTTTTATATGAATACTATACAAGTGTATAATATTCATATAAAAAAAAGGTTTTGTTTTGGAATGAGAATATCTTTCTACGAAAAGTTGTAAATTGCAACATGTTACATTTACAAGCATGGTTATTAAATTTGAAAAACCTTCTTTTTCGTACAACATAATCCCCAAATAAATATACTCTAGCCAATCGCAAACATTTAATTCATGCTTCCAAACTTTTCTATCCACCCAAACTACAACCGTAACATGTGTGAAGCAGCAGTAAACAGCGTTTCTCTTCATTTCGTGTATTCAATTTCCCAGCACGGCACGTGAACGGCATAAGAAGCGGGTTGTGTAAGCCATACCGACCGGTACGACCACTGTGGGTGCAAATAATATTTATTCCTCTGCCCAGCAAACACGGCAAACACCGTGCAGGTGCATTCAAGCGGCAGCCTTTAAGAAAATGACTCCACTTTACGGTTTTCGAAAGAGGATATGAAAGCGCTCGAAATGTGAACGAACGAAATATGAGTCACTGCACAAGCTGCATCATAAACGACGAGTAATATTTGCCTTCGTATGCTCGACAAAAACCATCCACCACGCGGTTTTCACTAACTACAATTATCAAAACAATCCACAATGGCGCGGTCCCAAATGAATGGGCTGAGCTAATTTAAGTTTTAGACGCACGCTAATTTGCTACCCGGTCTGCTTGATTGTTGGTTTTATATGGACAACATTTGTCACCCGGGGCGGAAGCCACCCCACGTGGCTACTATATACCTGCTGTTTCAGCCACCGTGACCATCGCCCGAACAGTGCGAATGAACGGTGCGAAGTGGCCAAAATAAAACGCAAATGCAAACCGAAACTAACACAACTCGGAAAGAAAAAGCTCGCCGGCGCCGGGCAACTTTTGCGCGTGAATAGTAAAACTTTTCGATGCTGCCACTTTCACAGTCCCTTGTTTCCCTGTCCCGCTGGTGTTCCGGTTGCGAAGAAGCTGCATCTTGGTGCTGCACACAGAACGATGACACAAAATCGCATTCCCATTCAAAAGTGGAGCGAAAAAAGGAACAGCGTGAAGAAGAGCAGGGAGCGAGAAAAGAAAGAAAAAAAAACAATCCGATTGGCTCCTCCCGGACGCCCGGCTTTCGGTTGGCCACTTTCGTTGCGGAGCTTTTAACGGCAACGGTATATTTTCTCCCATTTCCGCACCACTTTTCGCTTTTCCTTTTGTTATTTTCGTGCACCCGAAAACCCAACTCCTATTTTACTTGGTGGTGGTCCATTTCCCGGACAGCAAATGTCCTCGCCCATGACTTTTGAAAAGCAGGGAGGCAACAAAAAAAAAACACACACACACACTCACATACACAACCGGTACCGGTTGATTGCGTGCGGGAAAAAGTTTGTCCATCACGTGGCCAGATTTTGAGGCGAAGGAACGGGTGCTTCTCACCTTATTTGCACAGTTGCAGCAGCAATTTAGCTTATTGTTTTTTTTTTGCTCCTCCTCCCCAAGATGCTCTTGTGCTGTTTGCACGTGTGTGTGCGTACTTTTTGGGGTAAGTTTGATAGCTTCAATCGTGCATCAGTTTCTTCCCGTTCACAATCTCTCGATGCCCTTCTCAAGCGTGATTGCCATAATATTTGCACAATGGCAGCTGTCGTGTCGTCATCGAACTTGTGAATTGAATGCGGAAATAAAGAATTTTCCTTCCGCTCCATCCACGCGGGACAGAGAAACAAAAACTTTTTCACTCAATCAGTTTATAACCGTGGTGTGGTGAAACGGATAAGGAAGGGGAAGAGCGTAGTGAAACGTTAATGTAGGGTGAAATGTTTCATAAAGCAAAGCTTATTTGCTCGCCAACGCAGCATCGTGTGGTTCGTATTTCATTATACTGTTTTTTTTTTTAGTCTCTTCCATAACCACTTTAAGGATGATTGCATTTTTCAAAAAAAGGATGCCTGTTTTTCCTTCTTCCATTGTGAAGGATCGTCCCACCTAAAAAAGGATTTTAAAATGCCTTTCCAATTCGTAGAGCTTGCGCTAAGTGATAGAAAATTATCTTCTTCATCTAATCGTTAATCCTATTTACGCGCTGATAGGTAGAGGTGGTCGGATAAAGGGACAGTTTTACCGCATCGACCCGATTTAGATGTTGACACCTTGATTCCGCTCAATAATTCGTAATCCTGTTTTTGGATAACGATGCTAATGCTAAATTTACAGATTTTGTTACGATGTTTTTTATCGGATTACTTACGTGATTCTATGTTTTTTCTACCCTTGTCTATCTTTACAACAATTTCAATCGAAGATAAGAGCGTGATAAAATCCTGGATCTGTTGGTTACGAACCCTTAATCTAGGGTTCGTTGGATATTATTTAATCTTACGTAACGAACTTTATAGAAGAACTTATCGATTTATTTAGCGTAATAAATACGTATTTAAATGGGAAAATTATAACAAATTATCGTCAACGTATAATTGTTGACAGACTTAACGGACATTGTGCTGTTATGGGATTCATTATTAAATAATTGATAAATTAATATAGTACTTTGTAGTTAAATTCAGTCCAGGTACAGTTTTTCACGTTATTTTGATGATTTTTAACACTGTTCCATATATTTTGGAATCCATTCTTTATGGATCGAAATTTTGAGAGCGCCAATACAAGATATAAATAACTTGTATTAATTATTAATAGTGTTAGAAAAGGTTATAAAAAACATGAAAGCAACGAAAGCTTTGACTAGTTTTTTTGATTTTTTTTCTGTTTAAAATGGCTTAACTCTATCCATTTAATTTAAAAATAATGTTTTAATTGGATCAAAATTCCTCAAAACAATTTCTACAAAATATAAATAAATTAATGAATAACCCAACGTAAAACTGTTACTTCTTCATTTTTCAAAGATAAACTTGTACAATTAAACACAAGTATAACATTTATTTATTTATCTTTATCTTTTTCACATTGATTAAATATGTTTACCATTTTTTAATTTTAAATTCATGCATCGTATGATTTTCAAATTTTTCATATATATTATAATGTGTACTTGTAAACAAAGTGTCTTCTAAACAAAACCATCCAACTGCTTCGATGAAACAATCAAAGAGGAAAATTGAAGTTATAAAAAAATCAATCTTTTTCTGGGAATCAGGGAAGCCAATCTAAAGATAAAAGACGGATTAGCAAGTTATGGGAACTAACAAGACCCTTTTCATCAATTTCTTGGAGCACTTTTAAGTGGAACATACAAGAAAATCACAAAACTTTTTTCAGTTAATAATTACACATTTATAGTCTTACAAACTCCTTTTTAATCTAAAAACTATTGTATTCTCACGTAAGCTAATCTGAACCTTTTCCCAAAACGGCATCGTTATTTTAATTATCTGCACACTCAACCCATTAAAGCCACCATCCCTTGGGTAACGTAATGCAAGCCCACATAAAAACTTCGTACAATATTCATTTATGATGCAATTTGTAGACCATTGCTCGGTGCAACCGATTGTCCTGCATTCGTAACGAGCGCCTCATAAAACCGAAGGGCCGTTTTCGTGGAGAATCACGACGGGTATGCCACGTTCAACGGAACAGCAATTTTGTCAACTTATTTGCACCCTCCCATATTGTAGCGTTTTGAGAACCTTTGTTCCCATTGCTCGTTTACTCGATACAGACTAATTAACGGTGTGCACTCAAATCACGTACCTGGCCTGAACGGGCTCCCGACCCAAAATTGGTACGAAGATTTGTGCAAGCGCGTGGTTAACCGTGTCCCAAGCGCGTCGTGTCTTAACGTTAAACCGTCTTTTGCTGTGCAAGTCCAACGTTGGTTCGACGGCGATAAAGCATCGCAGACACAGGCGGTCTCGTTAGCAACCGTAGCTTAGCAACCGTGGTCGCAAATATATTTTCCATCCGTGGTCAAACAACGACTTAATATTGTGCCACGTGAGAAAAACAGTCGCTGTCGGTGTAAATGTGTACCGGCGGCATGCAAACGCGTGTAGTAACGTGAAAGTTTTGCACACCATTGTTTGCCCGAACTGGATCGTTGAAATGCAGTGCAAGTTTTCATCGAATGCAAAGTTAAAGTACAGGAAGCGTACTTTGCGAAACTACGATGGCGAAGTTCCACGGCACTGTAGTTGTACTTTTGTGAGCGATTTCATATTAGTGAGTAGCTGGAGCTCGAGTTTAGCTCCGTCTCAAATACCCTCAACATAAGTAAGTAAGGTCAGACCTCAAATCCACATCCGCGCCCGTTTCCCAAGCTCTTTACCGCACAGTGAAGGAAGTTTCGAAGACGTAATAGTTTTTACTTCAACATTTTCCTCTTTATCTAACAACAATGAAGATAGTAAGAAGATTTCAAATTATACAACGTTAGTTGACAACCGAGATAGCAAGCAAAAGAAGCGTTTGAAATGGTTCTTCGTGTGCATCAAGTCAACCGAACCTTATCGTGATGAGTGTTAAATCATACACCTCGTACAGTCGTGGATTATCAGCTTGCCTGCCGCACCTTACAATCTGTCTATGTGGTTCCTTCAATCACACCCTGCCCAGACGAAGACAGTCAACAGAACTGTCTTGCAGCGCAATGCAAGCTACAGTCATGAACCTGTGAACGTAACGACCGTCCCGATGCAGCTGATAGGCCACGTGCGACACCTGGGCGTTTAATTCGTCGCCGAGCTGAATTTTACACCCCATCGCGTCACGCGATCTATCACGGTGATCGGTGAAGCAGAAGCAGAAGCATATTTATGCCACCGGCTACACACTGCAGCCGCAGAGATTTATGTGTGCGCACAGCGTATGCTACCGTGTTTGGTGTGTTTACGATCGACCGAGCTGATTTCCTAGCACCGGATTGTTTGCTCGCGGGGAAAGGGTAAGCCAGCAAAACATGATTTGTGATTGCAGCGCATTTCGTTCGAGTTTTAATCGCGGCTTTTGTTTGTGCGTGATTTGTTTTTCTTTTTCCTTTTTGGAAACGGTTTGCGAATGGAATACTTCGATAACGTGTGTATCAGTTCGAAACATTGTTTGCCGTTTTTGATACAATGTTTGGAGTTAAAACTAATCTTACATCCAGGCAAACACATTGTAGTGAAACATTCAACACCGCTAGGTTGCAGTAA
>JXWZ01002010.1:0-23362 GCA_000956215.1 Anopheles farauti No. 4 | reverse complement strand
ACACACACACACACACACCCATACATACAACAGAGTAAGTAGGAAATTCTTTTTCGCTCTACATTATTCTCTGCTTTTCGTCCAAACACGTCCATCGTTTTCGTTTTCCCCAGAGAGATAAACACAACCTCAGCACGAATCGGATGTCACACGTGTTACGTATGCGATGACTTGTGCCGACGTAGTGCGTAGTGATTCGTCGGGCGTCCGTTCTTGAACTCTCCCGAACGACGGCATTCCAGCCATCGTGAATGCACCGCAAGTTTGTTTACTCTTGAGATGCGACATTGAAGACTTGAGGGCGCTCTTGTCGGTATTCCTCCCGAACAGTTTAGGACCGCTTCCCGAAAGCATTCTGTGGTGATATTTTCCTCCAGGGGTGGCTTGATGAATGAGTCGACGGTGTGTGGTGTTTTTGTTGACTTCTTTGCTTGAAGATGAATCTGCTTGCTTATCCTTACAGCGTCCATTTGCGCGCGTAAACGTTGTACCGGCTGCCCCAAAAAGTATTCATTCCCTCTTCTCCCAACAAACGAGAAGCAACAGGGCGAAAGCATAGTACATCACAAGGTAGGGCGACAGTGGTCGTGGTTCAATATTTAATCAGTTCTTTCACAAATGCTACATAAAGAGACGCTGCTCTGACAGTAAGCATGCGTTTTTTTCCCTTGCGATTAGCACCGCTGGTGCTTTGGGGGATTTTAGTAGTACCGGTGCGTGTTGCAGCAAGGGGAACGGCACAACGGCAACGGAGAACAGATTTCTTTCACAGAACGCGCCCGGTGAACGTTGCGGCAGCCGGAAAGGATCGATAGGATTTTAATTACGAGCCAATACGCTCAAACTCCGTCGCCGGAAGGGAGAATTTATGTTCGTCTTAGCCAAACAGCGGGAAATGGTCTCATGGGGAATCTGGTAGCATTAAGGCCTGGATCTGCGTTTTTTTTCAATCTCGCCAAAAACGACGAGCACGATGATGGGATTTCTGATAAAGCATTAAGTCAATAAAAGACAAATAGATTTGGGATGTGGAGAGAGCAACCATAGGCAATTTTGTAGCAGCAAAGCCGACTCAAACCATGGGTAAAAGGGTTACACATGAAATGTCATGAAATATCACACGTGAAGAATGTTATGCCGTTTTGCTTTGTTCGCTTTTGGTTGAAGATAGTAGTCTTTCCTATTCTTTTATTTGTGGCTTAACATCCAATCAAATCATGTTTGATTGTTGTTAATTTTGTATGGAAGATTGTAAGCATCGAAATACATGGCATGGCGTCGATGGCGTTTGGATACATGTTGAGAGTACTCGGTACCCATGGAAATGAACATAGGACTCATTAGATTTGTACAAAGGACGCAGAGTAAGTGAACTTCTTAGCTATCACAAATCGTAATTTATTTTCTCATCTTATTTAATTCGATAAGTTTCTTCATAGATTAAATTTCGTTAAATTTAATCATGCCCATCGCATCATTGCGATAGAAATACTGAGAATCGTTTTTTTAATATTCATATTTGATAAATTATAAAACATATTTATTGTGTCTACTATTAACACTTTTTCGTTTGATAAATTAACTTTTGTTTTTGATAACATTCTTTTAAAATTTTAATCATTACCTAAAATAGTTTGCTGATCCCTGGCCTAAGCGAAAATTACAGTGGCACAAATCATTTTATTACGTACGTTTTTTACGTTACAATCATACGGTTTTTAAGCTTAACCATTGTCCTAGTAATTTTTTTGAAAACCATCACTTGATATTGCTAGACTATGCTGTATTATTTTCCCTTTTTTCCAGCAATACCAACAAGCTATTGAATCCGTCCACGACATGCGTATTAGTTTGTGGATGCAAAAGAAAAAAAGCTAAGATCATGGTAGATTTCATCCAAATGCGTTGAGGCCTTCATAATGTGGTTACGATATTGTAACTACGATCGACTAACACGCTTTGTCCCCGCTTCCTTTAGTGTCGCGAGCGAAGCAAAAACAGGCGAAAAGGGTAGTAAAACCATTCAAGTGCAATTCACTTTAGCGTTCAAGTTGAGCGTGAGAGTTTTATGAGTGTTATAAATTTATGGTTTATTTACAAACTTAGCTCTTACCTCCCTCCCCACACCAGTGTCCGGTAACGATTTTGCCGCCGTACTTTGGCGAAGTCATCGTTGCTGCCGGTTGCTGGTTCGGTAGTTTCACGGTTTGTTTACTCGCTTCGGTATTATGTCCGTGGGGTTTGGTAACGTTTTCGGCGCTTTGTGCATTTGACGGTTGCTTTGCCGTGTGGATAAACCGCTGGTGAGAATTCCTTTGGCCGTGTGGAGCGTGCCGGATGGATCCAGGATCACGACGATGTGGTTTGAAGGTGGAGAAATTTTTTTACAGGATATAAAGAAAAACACGCTACTGTTACATTAGAGGGCTTGCCGTAAAGTTCATGGCTAGTTTGACGGCTGGATCCACCTGGACTATTTGAACTCCTTTGTTTGAGTTTTGGATGGCAAACTTCTCTAGCGAAAATGTTCAAAACCGAGGGATGTTGCTAAATCGTGTTTGTTATGTTGCCAAATTCTTGTTGGATGTATTTAATACTGTACATTGTCTTTAAACAAATTTCGGTGACCTGCTAATTTTAAATACAAAAATCTGCTTTTTTATTTCTCATAATCATTATTCAAAAATCTGTAATCATTAAGACAACGAAACAAAAAACTCTTTAGTTAAACTGATTTCAACAATTTACAAGCAATTTTCACAGGAAAATAGATACTATCTTTTCCTAAAAACATGACACATAGTAGTCGCACCAGGCCCTGCTCCGTGCGGAAGGCTAACATAATTCGTGATTTATCAAATCATAAAAATTGTAAGATGATTTGATGTGTCCAACAAATTGGGGGATTATTTTGATTTTTCGTAACCACCAGCACAATAAGCTAAACGACTACGGTCACGATATTGGTTGGTCATCTATGACGAGCTCAGTCACGGCGAGAGAAACAAAGGAAAACGAAACTCATCTTGGGCACGGGAAATTGCATAAAAATATTTTCTCTTCATTTTTCACGAGGGGTCGAAAAAGATTTGTCTACTTGCTACGTTTTCCACCCCCGGGTGCCTTTCTAATAGACTTCCTTGTGCTTTCCCCTAGCGTTTGATCGAGCGAAGCTGGACGGGTGTAGGCTTGCAGGCTTCTATGCCCTGTTTCCATTCTAGCCTTGGTTACAATGTTCGCGCTGCTACTACAGCTTCTGACGAGTGGTATAAAATTTGACAAATGTCATTCAATTATGAGGTTTCTTTTTCATTCCTGTTTAATTTTTTTGTTATTTACTACCATTCGATAGAAGCCATGTTTGGACGTGCAGTAGGTGAAGTCGTTTAATAATTCTAAAACGGCCTTTGATAAATGATTTTTTTTCGCACAATCGCTGGAAAAGTGGCCCAGCTTGCTTGAGATGAGTGATGAGTGTCAGCAGACGAAAGTTTTTTCTCATTAATTTTCTACCAGCTCCGGCAGGGATGGACTGCGAAGGGCAGGGAAGAGCTTATAACGTTAAAAGGCACATAAGAGGCGTCCTTAGTTAGAAAGTTGATTGGGAATTCTGCAAACGATTTGCTGATTCGCTTATTTCAGTAATGGAACGAACTTTTGCTAGATAAATCTCGGTCAAACACGGGTTTTTTATTATTGTCAGTAGGACACTCGATAAGTTGGCCATAGGCCAACGGAGTGCAGGTTTGTCAGGGGGGAAGTTGGCTAAAGATTGCCAGAAAAGACACTACTGCAGCGCTCCGTAATTTTATTACGGCTTTGCGCCTTTTGTTCTACTTTCCATCGAAGGACTTTTGGCTAAGCTAAGATTAGCAGCTAGTATCGATCGTCATACTGCAGGGATGTGGATTTAATTGTAAATATTTGATATTGATGAGCGCTTATGAAGAGGATGATTTACTTTCCGTGTCACAATGCCCTTACCCTACCGACTGCTGCTGGTCGCCGAAATTTGGCCTATGTTGGAAAACAATTCCAACTAAAAATCGAACGCAGAGCCCGAGGAACAAAGGCGGAAAAACTTTTTAATGTTATATTCACGGTTGAATTTGTTTGCTGGTGATGCCCATCATGCTTTCGAGGGGTTGTAAATAAATACTGAGCACAAAACTCCACTCTTCCAATGGTCCAGATGTGCTTGCGAATAAATTTCGATAACATTTTCTCAAACGATTGAGTGCCGTGAACGTTATGATGGAAGAGGGAACAAAATTGAATGGCGAGAAGCGAACGAGGGAAGACTTTAGTTCCGAAATCTTCTCCAGAAAGTGCGTGAAATGGAAGAAATTTTTGGAATCTGCTTTAGCCGCGTAGACGAATGCGCACAAGCGTTCGTGAAGTGAGCGAAAAAGGGATCAACTTTGAGGCAGCCTCTGGTTTCTTTTATAGATTCGATCATTAAAAAATGTCCTTGAAGTGGATGGAATCGTCGTGTGGTGGAATGGTAGCATCACAAGCATCCTAGCTTGTGCTGAGATGTGTAAGATCTCCTGAAGAGGACGTTTTCTCGAGCGGAAGCGTAAAATTGCGACGATGGCACTCGACACCCGTTCGCCTGCGTGGAGCTCGAGTGTTGACGTACAGCTTTTCCGGTAGCCGCATTCGTCCGTACGTCAGTTTTGCTGACATTTCAACTGTCCCCTTCCTCCCGACGTCGACGTCGGAGCTGCCATGTCGGTGTGTCTTGCGTGTCACGCCTTTTCCCGGTCACAACCCGCAAGACATTCCGTCCCCGGTGCGCCGGAACGATTGCTGGTGAGGAACATGTTTTCATTATTCATTCATCATCCTCTTTCGGTTCTGGAGATTCTTTTTCGGTCGAAGTTGGGGAACGTTCTGCCTGTCCATCCTGTGCGTGCATCGCTCGTTGCGAGACACTCGTTGTCAGTCAGCCCTTCTGCGATAGCTCTCCGACCTCCGGGAAAGATCCAGCCATTTTGCGGGTTACAGTGGTTCGGCTTTTATTTATGATAACTTATAAATTGCATATAAATATTGAATAAGAGCACCGCCGACTCGGTCGAATCGCTTACTGCGGGGACGCATTCGAGAGACAGCCATAAAAGACGCCATTACGCACGGTACGCGGGTTCGGTTCGGGTTTGTTTACGAGTTTCTAGCAAAATGGTGCAGGCTTACAGGCTTCGTCGTTCGCACCTTCACCCCCGCCGCCCAATGCACCGTTGCGGTTTTGCAAAAAAAACCGTAACAATAATGTAAAAAGCCACCAAAAACGCCGGATAGCGTTTGGGATGCTGGGGTTGCCTAAAAGCATATCGAGCGGGTGCAAAAGAATCAGCAAACCCAAATATCCCGACTCCATGATCCCTTCAGCTAAGACGCATAATCGTAAAATTACCTTTAGGTGAAATAAAATAGACACGCCCGCCGATCAGGACGGGGGACGAGGGTTCCGGCCAAATCCATTAGGGCGAAATAGAATTCGAGCCGAAAATTACTACAATAGTCGGGAGCAAAAAGTTGGACGTGGAGCATCCAAACCTGGCGCGGGAGGTGCTAGATTTGATTTCTAAATTCCGCAAGAAATACCTTCCATCGTCGAACGCTGGCCTGTGCTTCCTAAAAAGAAGTTATTGGGCAACGCCACCTGAAGATGTAAGTGAATAGAATCATGAAATATGCAAGTGAACCCAAATCAAGCAACTCAGCTTCCCTAAGCCGGGAGTGAATGCCCTATTGGCGCAGAAAAGAACAGAGTGCTAAGAAGTAGATGGCTTGTTTTTTTTTGGTCGTTTTTCCGGAAACTTTCCACACCAAACTAATTTGTCGAATAGTGTCCCGCACACTCCATTCCAGACGAGTGTCTAGTGAGGGGTACCGTAACTAATGGGATCACTATTTTTCCTGTTCAACTTTTTACACCAACTCTTTACTCGTGCCCATATCAATACCGGCGCACCAGTGAATCGATCGGATCTGTTGGAAGAATTATTGCTGGCACTGTCGATCGTAATGCGGGCAAAGTTCACCAAGTGTGCGAATAAAACGCAATGAAGAGCTTCTGCGGCAGTTTTATCGGATCGGTGCCGTGCAATCGGGTTTCAAAATTAATTAGCGACCAGCAGTGTCGGGAAAATTAATTGTCTTCGATAAATTACACGCTGGACATTATTAAGCAGCGTCCCGAAACTGGAAAGCTTGTATTGGAAAGAATCGATGTGAGGTTTGGTGTCAGAAAACTTTCATCTGATGGATGGCGGGAAGTGAATCGATCACCTTGAAGCAACGCGGTTCATTTATCTACCTGCGGTTTGGTGCGGGGAGCTCACCAACGACGAATGTTCCGGAGCTCATCATGTTTAAGATGCAGCTGACAGCAGCGCCAGTAGTTTAGCAAAATAATCCAGACAAATGAATGCAATTATCTAAATAGAAGATAATCAAATGGACCTCGCACTAATGTGCGACACATGCAGGCAATTTCTTACGAGCATAGGCACACTGCCTGACGAAAGCAAAAGGTTCTGGTTTCCGACGCACGTCAGCACGTGCCAACGGGCGCGCGCCAGTGTAGGCTTTGGAAAAAGGGGAAAAAAATGTCTGAGAAAATGGATTGGTCTCGGGCCGGGGCAAGCACCGCTCCGGTCGTTTCTCAAGCAAAAAATTCTACTCTGCTTGTGTGCCAGCACCGGGGTGAAGAAACTAGTGTGCCGGTCGTAATGTGCACAGTACGCCGGAATTGAATGATCCACACACAAGTGAAGGCACAAAGTGTGCAATATTATTGAGGCACATGTGCGTGAGGATGAAAATCGGAGCGGGAAAAAACACTTTATCCTAACCCCGAGCTGCGGCAAACGGTTGCTGGTATTTGGAGGCTGAGCATAAAACTATTATACCGAATTGTGCCTAGGATTAGGTAGCGGGAAGACGTTTCTATCCACGCGCCGGTATTGGGCGCCGGCGCTGGGTGTGATTGGATGGGATGACGATTTTTGCTGCGAAGAATGGAGTGTGCCGCTGTTCCGGGATTGCTCCATGTCTATTAGTAAAAGTGGCACTTGCCGGGACGCCGGGAATCCGAGATCGTTCCAGCGGCTAGACAAATAAAGTTAGCCATAAATAATATTTCCCGCACCGTTTTTTTTTCTTCTGCCGGGTGTAAAACGTGTCCCGCCTCGGGTGAATGGTGAATAAAAATGCGACAAAATTGATGCGGGAAAGCGTGGAGAAACTCATCGAGACGCTGCAATCAAGACGCTTTTGGGCGAAAGATAACCGGATAACACTACGTGTCCGGGTGCACCGGAACGTCTCCATTCAATAACAATAAAAACCATGACATTCGGATAATGCTCAACACTTAACGATAGCGCTGGTCTCGAGAGGGCCATCGTAAATGTTTTTGCGTTCTTTCCAAATCGCGGCAAGTGACTCTTTCGCTGATTTCCTGGAGGTACTGAGGACCGGCGCGCACTGCCGATGGTTAGTTGGAGGGCATTAGAAACCTTAAAATGTCCGTCTCATTCCGCCGAATGGTTTCTAATTGAATTAAACCGTGCCGAGCTCGAGCCCGAACGCCACGGGAACGCGTCGGAAAGCGTTTGAAATGGCCGTAAAAGACGTCGACCGTTTGGTGGTGCATTGCAGCGCTACTAGTAGGCCGCCAGGAACGTATCCTCCATCGCTGCGGATATGTTGAGTTCCGGTGTGCTGAGCGTTGCGCGATCTAATTACAATGTGTTTTCTAGGCTTAACGCCTAATGCTATTACGCTGTACGGGTGGTACGGGTGCGCCGTTGATGGTAGCGATTCGCAATCCTTTCGAGTCGTGCGTCGTTCGCTTGGATGTGGCGAAGACATTGGCCATTATTACATCACCGATGTGCTTTCGGGTAATGTCTGTTTAAATATTAATTTTAATCATAATTATTGGCTCATAATGTTGGTGTCGTATTAACGCGCTCGTGCGCTGTGCTAAGCGTGGACGCAGCTGAAAACTTTGACAATGACGTCTCTGTTTATGGCGTTAAATGTTTTAATGAGTTACGGTAATGGGCAGCTTCCTCGGGCCCAGCGGGTGGTATCTGCGTCGCGCCCTCCCCAGGGAGAGATATTTTAACAGGTGCGCCTCCTCGGTAAAGTGAGGCGCCCATTTCAAGAATGAAAGTAACAAGAGGGGTTTCCCGGGCATTCTAGCCGGAGCGTCTTGAGAGCCAACAAAACGTGCCGTTTTGCCTGCTTATTGTAAGAGGGGTCTACGAAAAAAAAAATCGAATGAAAGAAAGAAATACTCGCGGAAGATTCCGAAAAAGAAACGGAAACAAACACAAAGATGATGAAAATTGGTCATCATCATCGCCGTAATGAAATGGCCAATACGGGTGAAGTAATTGAAGAACACGAAACAGACAAGCTCGAGCGGACAGAGCAGCGAATGAAGTGATTTCTCGCGAATCGATTGTGTCGCACGGTAGAGTTTCGTCACTCAGAAACAAATGAGTAATTTGAGATTCGTCGTTTTTGATGAACGAATCAATTTACTGCTCGGTCCTTGAGTTAATGAAGAAGATGTTATGAAAAATCAGTGAAGATGGTGAACAATACGTGAGCGAAAAATAATTTCAGATGAAGAATGGCACATGCTGCATGCAATAACGATTTAGTCGAACGGTTAAACCAGCCATCATGGTTCAAGGGCTATCTATTGTGTACAAATCGTGTTGCACACGTTGGAAGCATAGTTTTTGGAGTATAATGTGTGTGATTAGGAGTAGGGCCTTAAAACATACAAATTGAAATACATAGCTATTTTATGTTATCGAATGAATATATTTAGTGGTTCAAAATGAACGTACATTTTCATTTGATAGCGTTCTTCTCTTTATTATTGAATGATATTGTTCAGGCATTTCTTAAAGATATTTAATTGAACTTTCTGATTGCATTGATGAAACATTTATTTAAGCAAACTATTGTGGTGCATTGTTCTACTAAGCATCGTTCTACATAGTTCCTAACAATCCTTAATAATTATTACCAGTTGTTCTAACAAATAGTTTCCTTTTAATAAGTTTAGCTCCGAAGCATATGTTGCCATATAAATTAATGACAACATTTCGTAACAGGGTGATCTAAACGCGCAAGCAAACATATCTTCTTGAAAATGAAACATTTCATCAGTGGCTATTTTTAAGTATGGGTCAACTTTGCTACGATGCAAACTAAAGCATCCATCCATCATAATCCATCACAATGACTCGATGTCTTTTAGCACGAACTAAATTTGCTCCCCATCAAGCAAACACTGCTGTCAGGATAGGTAAACAAAGGGAAGCGAGATTAATTAGCTGTTGTATCCACATTAGAGAAACTCTCTTCATGCTCGTCGTCACCGCCGGTATCACATTTTATCGATCACATTCGTTTTGCTCCGTAAATCAAACGCGAGTGTTGGTTGAGTATTGATCGGATTTGAATTTCCTGCCATCCTGCTTTCGATTGCTTTCTGATCGATTGAACTTTGCCCGCCCGAAGAAAGATGAAGACGAGCAGCAACGGTGAAAAAGTCAATAGACGGCAGCGTTTCGCACGCGAGCGAGCGAAACATAATCACTAAGAGATTGTAATTTTTTTACTATTTATTTATTCATCGCAAAATCATATTTCAATAGCTTGTACTTCCGTCGAAAGACTTTACCCTGACGTCGTTGATGATGACGATGATGAAATTCTGGAAATTGTACTTTATTATCTTGCGAAGCGACGCAGCAGCTGGTTGGATAAGGATTTTATATTTGCAATACATTTACCCTCGATTTATCTTTCGCACTTACGCTTTTGGTGAGCGCCAAAGTAAATATACGCACATCACGCGATCAGCTATGTGTGTCCTGGCGTGGAACTAGGTCGAAACGGGACGGAGCAGAAACACTTCTTTAACCGCCCAGCTGACACTCCACTACATTTGTACCGTGCGTACTAGCGTTTCCTGTCATCAGCAGATGCCGACCTGCTGTTTTCTTCAGTTTGTGGCTAAACGAACGTGCGACGGAGGACGACGCCTCGGGCGGATTGGTTGGGAAAATATTTTCCTTAGACCGAAATTGATTGATGGCTTCCAGGCGAGTTGAACGCATTAACTTTCGCCAAGTGGTGCCATCGGGGCAAGATGTAGTGGCTGGATTGTCACTACGCCTCTAACATCGGAGGAAAGGACGCTTGGTGACGATAGAAAGTTAATATTTGCACTCGAGGCCAAAAATACTCTCACACATGGTGACGAAATAAAGTTTCTCGGTGAAATATGTCCACGCAATCACGTACCGAACACCGCGGGATGCAGCGAACAGAAAAAGTCTATTACTTCACACTCATGTAGTGTGGAGCAAAACAGGGACGCAGTGGAATATTGGAAAAACGCGTAATTAATTACGCCGACTATAACACGCTCGTCTTTTGTGGTAAGGAGGGAAGGCGCGTGATTTAAAATGAGCTTTTCACCTCCCAAAACACTCATGGGCCCAGTACGCGATAAATCGAGACGTGGTAGGCTGGGAAAACTCTCCACTGCCACAGCGACCGGCCGGTTTTACGTACACGTTATCGTAAAAATTAACTATAATCCGCTATTTTAATTTAGTGGATTATGGTTTCCGGCAATGGAAGTGAGGCAAATTATGATCACGTTAGCCAGCTACGTTAGCTCTTTTGCAGCTCAGGCAGCGGATAATAGGGATGCACATATATAAAGAGTTTCATAAATTGACCGGCAGGCTTTCCGCGCATTGTCGGGTGAATCCATGCGGGGTGGTGGGGTTTACCATTTATTTCTACCAGTTTGATGATGTACGCGCGTGCACCGATGTGCTGCGACATGCCATGTGGTCTCTTATATTTCAGTCCCTAAAACCACATTCAATTTCCTCAATTAATTGTTGGCTTGTTTCAGTGAGGCTTGGGACGAGCTGGTCGGGTGGAAACCGAGGCGTTAAAGTTGTTTGACTATCGTGTCTACAAAAACGTGATGATTTACACCTTTATCTTCTTCCCTCTTACCATGCTGTCCATGGTCTGCACTGGTGGCCGATGAAAAATCAGCGGAAAATCCATAGGGTGCTATGGAACAAAAGCAATCACCGTTTCCATTTTTCCATACGATGACCGCAGGGCAATGCATGTTTCTGTTGGATTTTGTACATTAAAACATTAAGGGTCGTTCCAATTGCTGTATGGGTGGTGAATGTTTGCGACTTCCTGATAACTGCATTTAAATTAGTGGTATATTATTGAACTTTGTTTATCAAACAAAGATGAAGCTTTATATGAACTAGCATTAATGCTTCATAGCGAACATTATAATCATCAATCGAAAGGTTAATCAACCGTGATAATATGGTTTCAACCATGGTAATATGTAAATATTAAAATGATAAACATATTTTATGAAAAATAATGAGTAGGTTTAACACAAAAGTTTAAAAAAATGCCTGAAAAAGATCAATGATTTTTAAACCATGACAGAATATAATCACGGTTTAGAGTTATGGAAAAAATTACGATTTATAGGCAGACTTTTACTTATTTTTTAACGACACTTTGTGATGATTAATAAAATGTGTTATAAAAATATTTTTCATGGTCATTATTTTTGTGTTTTATATAAAGCGCACATGCCCATCACAGACGTACACATTATATAGATAGCTTTCTTTTATCAAAATTGATCATTCTGATTTCTGTGAGTGCGTTGTGAGTACTCAAAACACATTGTACTGCGGTCGAAAAACTTTGCACAGTGCCAGTCTTCGCAAGTGATGTGAGAACCCATTCGCTTTCTTTGTTAACACTTCATGCTGCAAATTGATAGCTGCAAAGTTGTAGTGTTGGTGGCAGTTGGTGGCCATCGTAATCGGCTAGAGTCATCTTTTTCTGCACAACTTTTCATGTTTACAGTTGCGTTCCGTCAGACTTTTCCTGCTCCTTCGCTTGCAGGCAACGACATGAACACATTTGCCTCATGCAACGGCTTCAGATTTTCCGCTGCAACGTACGGAGTTGTGCCGTAAAAGTTAATTGGTACGTTTAAAATCTTTCCTATGTTTGTGGCCGTTTCATTTACCATTCCCCAAGGGGGCGGGACGAGAGGCGATCGATAAATGCGATCGTTTTCGAAGATAATCGTGGCTTTTTCAATTTTCTTCGAATCATCATCCCGTTGGTGTTGCAAACAGCAGACAGACATTTGTTTCTATGATTATTGAAACCCGAGGATTAGGAGTTGACGAAAGTTTCCACGAGGATACACAGTAAATTGAAATTTTTTTCCATCTTCCTTTTTTTCCGTTTCCGTTTCTAATGTTTCCCTTGGCGTAGAAAAAGCACATCAAAATAAAAAGAAAAAAAAAACTTTTACCTAGCCTTAGGACAGGGCAGAACTTTGTATATTATGGTTTTTGTTTACTCGTGTGTTTTGCTGCTCCTTTTTGGGAGCTGGCGGCTCAGGATAATCAGGGAGACGCTCCTCCATTTCGTCTGCCCGTCCTACTCGATGGGATGAAAAATTATGAAAAATAATTAAACCCGGCACTCGGAGGATTCCATGGCTATTCATTCTTTTATCATCTCGTTACGTGTGTCCCAAAAGAGCACAAAAAAACAGCTTTAAGCGACTGAGGCTGAACGAATCCAAGTAAAGGACAAACACAATTTGGATTCACGGAAAGGTGACCGAAGCGAGGGTGAGCGAAATAATACGACGAAAAGTTTCTAATTTTTCCTTTGTGAGTTTTGTTTTATATACATCGGAAACTTTACGTTTCGTTTAATTTGCGGAAACAACTATGGAATAATTTTCTATAGACGAGTTTTTTCCTACTCTCGGCTCTCGGTTGCATCTTAATTCAAGCTTATGTAAAATTTATGTTTTCCTGCAGTTTTCAGCCACCTTGGTCAGAACGAAATTGAGAAAAAATACCCGGAAAACTGGAAGCGTAAAGACAAGCGGCCCCGCGTGCTGCAGTGGTTGGAAGCATACAGCCATAAAGACGCTTACCATTCCGGTTCCAGCAAATCTTTGCAAAATGCATGAGCATTTTCGTAGCCCAACATTGACAGAGTATGAGCTCGTTTCGCTCGCACCAGTGTGAGAGTTTGACGTTTTAAAGCAGTGTCCCCGTTCGGGCGTACCGTCATTGCGGTCCAAGTCGGCCCCAAAAGGTAAGCCGGTTCCTTACCAGGTTTTAAGTGGTTTTTGTGGCTTATGCCAAACGGAGCGAAAACTCCTACGAGACAGCCTCTTGATTTCGACCTTTGACATGCATGTGTGTGTGTGTGTGTGTGTAGGTGAAGGCTGAATCTATAAAGAAAAGGGTTGCGCACAGCCCCATGGAGAGATGATGGGTTTTTTTTGCAAAAACATTTTTTTCGCACTACGCAGACGTGATGACATGGAATGTCATCCGAAGGCCACATTTACTTTCATGTTTCGAGAGGGAATGGCAAAAGCTATTTTTCATCTCGTGTGTGAAGGTGTGTTTGTAAAAGGGGTTCGAAATTATTGTTGGTGCTTTGCTGTGTTTGTCGTTAGAAGCAGAAGATTTTAAAGCGCATAAACGTAACGTGCTCTTATTGATTTTTTTTTATCAGAAAGGTGGATAGGGTAGGATTTTATTTTGGAATATATATTGTGTATAAAAAAATTTAACGTTTTTAAAACAAAATGTATTTGTTGTCACCAAATGTTAGATAAATGATGAACAACGATGATGATGATGATGGAGAGTGAAATGAGGTTCAAACAAAAGGGTCATTATTTCCTTGAAATTTAGTCTACCGTTGCGTTTTTTCGCTAATTGCTGACTAAAATGTGAAAATGGCTTTCGCCTGAATTACAACGTGGGATGTGCGGATGGGATGAGTATGCTATATCGAATTCCTATTCCCGTCAAGGCAGCAAACCCCGATCGGTACGTTCCGTCCAATTATTTTCCTTCGAGTATCAACATTTTCGTGATTTAATGATTAAAAGGTCCTCCGGCACTTGGAACTTTCTTTCGAAAAATGAACCATAAAGCATCACTTAGCATCATTAACTTTTCTGTCCTGGCGCATCTTTCCTTTTCGTACACGATCGAAACGGGTGCAACGGAAAGAGCAGGCTGTCAGTGGAAGGCCCTTTTTAAAATCGTCTATTTCGTCTGCTGTTGCTGTTGATATGACTTCCTTTGGTTTGGTCTGCCGTTCCGGTTGGAAGCTTCCATGAACGGTGCCCGGGCAACGAAATGTCCGGCTTGGAATTCCCGCCTTCGGTTAAGTGATATCGGATCAGACGGAAGTGCTTTGAAGCGGTGGCAATGGTTGGGGTTGTGACGCTCTTGGACCATTGTGACGTGTTCTAGGAAGCGGAGCGGAAGGGTACTTTAGGACCAAATTAGAATTCCTATCGGCCATTCCGGGCATGGTTTCGGATCGAACAGCGAGCCACCGTGGGTGAAGAAGATGAAAGATGCTTTATATGGTAAATACCAACGTAAAGGGATTTGCATCCAGCACGCAATGGCACGGATGGACAAGTGAAGTGCATTACAAATCAATAAATCAACCAATTCGGTTGCGGAATTCAATTCCTGCATGAAAGGTCATGAGCAGACAGTCTAGTAGTGAAATTCCTGCGTTATCAAACCGTTCGATTTAGCTCAACTCCTCTAGCACTAGTTGCTGCCTACCAAAGTGTGGTAGGCCCTTTTTCCAAACGCGTTCATACTTTCAACCGTTCTAAACCCCACTTGGAACGGGAAGTCAAGCAGGCGGGCAGGCATTATTCGGGCCGATCCGGATGGTTGTTTATTTGTTTATTTAACCGCTTTTCATCGTTTTGATAACACTTCACGGTACCTGGACTGACGGTTGGACTGTTCCTAAATGTCCGCTTTCAAGGCTCTAGCCAACCTATGTCAAGAGAACTGTTCAGCAGCAGGGCGAGTACACAATTAGCTTATGGGAAAATATAATTTATGGTTCTGTCTTTCCCTTAAGGGAATGCGGTTGATACGCTTGGCTTCAGCGCCCAGCTACCGATTGCACAATTGTGCTTTGTTCTGGGAGCTGAATAAAACAGTGTTCTAATCAGAAGTGTTTTTTTAAGACACACACAATGCGGCGTACTTTGTTAAATGTGAAGTATTGTTGATTCATTGGCAATTCTGTGGGTATTTAGATAAAATAAGCTTCAATTACTTTTACAAACAGGATGGTAAACATTGATTTACAATCACTTTAATAAAACAAACAAGTTTAATTCGATTAATTTATACAATAGCGCTATTGATTTAATTAGCAATTAACAAAATGATAATAATACATAACTTTTTTACTAACACTTGTTTAAACTTACGTGGTTTTCTAAAAAAGCAAATTATTTGTACATTAAAAATTGAGATTTGGATTTATATTTTGCCAGTAAACCCTGTAATTCGCATTTTCAAAATGAGGGCTTCGACTGAATTCTCTACCTTCGTCTGTGCTTTAAAAAAAACCCGTGCTGAAACGTCGTGCTGAAACGGAATGATTGTTTGTGTTTGGTTTAAACTCAGGCAGTGCGTTTATCTTGTGCGCATTTGTTTTTGAATTCGTTTTGCTTCACTTTTTGTTCTTGGAAATGGAGTCGAATCAGTCAATGATTGAAACTGGAAGGGAAACAAAATAAAAGCAGGGATCAAAGTAAAATAAGCTTCCATACAAAAGGATTCGCTGTCGTAGATCCAGCACGACGGTAGCAACTCTTTGGAGAAAGGCTAGCATCTGTTCCGGTTCCCGCCGTGACATCGTTAATCTTTGTAATTGGGAAGTTGAAGTTGGAGAAACTCTAAGTAGATGATGGTTTTTTGTTGTATCAATAGACATCTTTGACGGGTAGACACGGCCCGGTTGTTCACAGCCTCAGGGCAGAACAGTTCTTACAGATGGGTTTTTTGCAGTCCTTTCTTTGCGAAAGGGAAGCTACATTTGGAAATGGTGTGTTTAACGAAAGATATAAAATTGATTGATGTAATAATATATTGTTCCCTGATCCAAATAACTACCTTAAAAGTAGAAATCCAATGAGAGTCATTACACGGTACCGTTTGAGCATAAAGTGTACACTTTCCAGAGGTTACAACTTTACTCGCCGGTGATAAGTGAATAAGCGTAAATCAGATTATTCTGACAGTGTATGAAACAGTGAAGGTCTAGACGAAATTGAATGAAGTCCGTATGGGGAAAGGATTTTGAGCGACAGACACATCAGCAACACGTATCCCAGGCAACCGAACCGAGTAGACACCGTCCGCATCAGCCTCATAACCGCCGCGAGGCCCTTAATGTTCCCTGATTTTCGGAAAAGTTTGAAATTTGATTTCAACCATTGCAGCTCTAAAATGACCCTCGAACGCTCGATCGTTCGTCAGATTTTGCATGTTCGCGTACTGCCTGAGGGAAGAGGGTGCGTGTTTCGGGGAGGTTGACTGGTGATGTTAATTTTTTGTTTGGCCCACTGCTTCGTGCAGACGCTTTTCGAGTTCGCTTGATATTAAACACTGGAGGGGAAATTGTGTGTCAGTTCCGCTTCGTTAGACTGCTGATCGAACCAGTCTCACACCGGATGACGATTTTACAGCGAGTGTACTTCAACAACTTCGACCCGTTTGCTCACGGGAAGGCTTAAATCCTCGAAAGAGGTTTCAGGGAGCAAATATTTGTAGAAACAATCATCCACCAGACTGTTCGAGTTTGTTGGTAAGATGACATGACGCTGGTTATGATAAAACCATAAGTGATTGTTCGAAGATTGTTCCGCTCCATCTGCCACCGACGCATTGAATGACAGGTCGGTTAAAAATTGACAAGCGTGAAAATGGGTGCGGCTTTTGTTGCTACTGGCTATGTCTTGGAGAGACCGTGTACCGATTCTGATTTACCAAAATATCACCTCTCTAAGGGTGTTATTACTGGCGAGAAAGAGGAGATATTTTTGAGGTCAAACAGAGTGTCTGGTGGACTGAGCCTAATGCAACCTGAAAGGATCTAAAAATAGACCCCGTCGCTTTCTCTCCCGCACTTCCCTTCCATTGCGATCCACCGGGAGCGATAAGAGGCTGACGTTGGAGGATTCCAATCCAGCAGCACACGGACGTTGAACTTCCCGGGCAAACTTATTCCTTCATGTGCATAGGCAAGCGCCCGTTTTCCCGCCCGGTTACCGTTACGATGTCAATTCTACATTCGGGCCTACGTCCGGTTTGAGTAAAGCAGAACGATGGGACACCGAAAAAAAAGACGATAAAAGGAAGCTAGCAGCGGATATGATGACACCGGAACCGAAGCGACGCAGGGAAGGAACATGTTATCCCTAACGAACAAAGGCATCCCGTGTGACGTTATCATCCGCTTTTTATGACTTGATTATGGCTTTGATGTAGGCTTTGATAGTGGTGGAAAAAAGTTGACGTTTCCTGCTGGGTCTGTAAGCACATGCAGCATTAGTGTACGGCACAATGTGTGTCGTGGGAGATGAAGCGAATGGCGGATGCACGTTTCGGTGGTCAAATCGTTGGAACTCGAGGCACAGAAAAGTCCGGTGAGTTTAATATTAATGAAACCAGCAACGGAGTAAACGTCTGTTTCAAGTTAGATGGTGATACGCAATCAATACTAAATCAGGAAAGTAGAACTAACAAAAGTTCCTGATGGTGTTGAAATTCAAACCTGCGTTGATGTCGCTATATTCAGCTTGCTCGTGAAGATGATTCACATTGCAATTAGTGCCTTAATTCTGAGGTAGCCATTTTTATTATTGTACAATACTTTAGCATGGCTGTCTGGCATGGCAGAAATTTTTCAAAATGACAGCACTCCCATTGGACATAGCTGTTAACATTTCTTAACCATTTTACTTAACCATTTTCAACGTAATCTTTCATTTCGGTCTGACGACGCCAGGTCATTCTTTTTTTTTGTTGTCTCCGGTCTATTTTGGAAAACATTTGTGAAGGTTATTTTACGAGTTTTTGTTTATACTATTAAGAGAAAACTGTCTTTTTACCATTTGTACAAACAAAAGTTGTTTGAAAAATAGTTAACACATTTTTTACAGGAAAGAAACAACACAGGCTTCGAGCATGTTGTAATGCTTTACAGCATAATCAGCTGAAAATGAAAACAGACAGACATTCCAGACCTAGGATGACGTTGTTTTCTGGTAATCTCCTGTATGCAAGACTCCCTTTGCAAATGTGGGACTAATTTCACGTCACTCTTTGCTTAAGCAGCCCAAATGGCTTACTGAAATTAATAATAATCTCATTTAAATATAGCCCACGCCGGCTTAGCACCGGAAACGTCCACATCTCTACGTGCGGCCTTCTTCGCCAAAAAAAGGGGTTTCCCATACCACGTGCAGTGAACGTTTATTGTCTGGGAACTGTTTTACTGATTACCATTTTTCGTCAATTATACCCATTCCCCCGGGCGCCGGCGCTGGTGTCTTTGTTCCTGAGCGGACGTGTGTATGGAGATTTGAAACCGGAAGTGCCGCAACGTCGCACCGTCTACAAATAGGGATCTGTCTTATGATAAACTTTTTCGTCTGGTCGATCCTTGCCCCGACCTGTCGCCTTGTGTTTCCGGGCGAGGTTTTCTGTGTATGTGTGTGCCTGTGTGTGTTGGCAAAGTTATTCACACACCGCAAGTGATTTTAATGAACATCATCCCCCCTTACATATGGGCGGATTATGTAAATTCGGCTTAAAGAAAGTGGTTCTTTTTATTCTTGTTTTTTTTTGCAGTTTTACAGCTTGTACTAAATTGACTCATTTCTGTAGGTGTTAGCGAAAGCCGCCATTTGTTGTAAGATAAAAACATAGACATCCTCATTTCAGGTCTCACGTGGTAGCATATGGTGAATATGTTCGACCATAGATTGGCCAGTGCGGCAAAGTATCGTTGCGTGTCGGCAAGTGCTCCCTTGTTTTGTCCTGACATCCCTCCGAACACTTTGCAGCGTAATGATGAGCGTAATGAATCCTGGGCTAGGCAGTTCAGCCAACGGGTAGATTAATAGAGTACACTGGGGACGCGAGGAGAGGATGGAATGAGTGCGGTAAATCATCCATCTTACCGGTTAATTATCTCAATCTGTGTAAACTGTGCTGTGTCCACCAGCTTGGTGGTTGGAGGTTCCGGTACTGGCGTTTAAACTTTGCACGGCCTGATACTTGCACGTGTCACAGTGGGTTTGGGTTTGGAGTGTTTTTTTTTTGCTCTAGTGTGGAAATAGTGTTTCATGTCTAGCGGATGCTAATGTTCCAACTAGTGTCAACCACGGACACTAGCTACTGACCAACGTCAGTTGGCCAGAAAATCAAGACCGTCTGCGTGTACTCGTCGGGGCGGTGGTGCGTGAAATAAGATAATAATAGTTTGCCACCCGTCCCCTAGCATTACCACCAACCACCGTTTACCATGGTGTCTGCGCTTGGTGTGAATGGGTTTTTGTACATACTCGCCGCCGTTTCGGGTGGTGAGAACGCAGCCTAATGCAGTGGCGTGGCACTTCGTGTTCAATTTTCCATGGGCAGTGGGAACCGACACGGGCGACACCACGCTGGAAATAGTAATCAGAAAATGTACGGCAGCCACTTCGAAACGATGTAATAGCGTGAAGCAGTCGGTTAGAGTGATGGCGTTTAGTGCACGAAATCTGTTGCTTCTACGCACGGGGAGTGGAATTTGATGTTTAACGATGTTTCCACCTCGTTAACGGGCGCGTCTCGTTTCGATTTGCGGAAAGTGGCCGACATGATGGCTTACGAGTGTGAACAATTATTTGGACAACGCAGGTGATTGTTGTAAGGGATTATTATACGTGAAATTACCATACACTGCAGATGATTTTTGTCTGAGTTTTTGATTGAGCTGTCTCATTTGAGACTAATATCCTTTTTATCCCTTACAATGCTATCACGTTCGGCAGATTTCAACTGTTCTGGTACAGCATTACAGCAATCAACCTTATTCGAATACATATGTTACAATGTTCTTTATGGTTAACCAAACGTCAGCTTTAAAAGTGCTGTGTTTCCTGAGTATATTATGGTATGTGAAAAAAAATTTATAGAAAAAAAAGTTCATTAAAATTTTTTGTTGAGCTCTGTATTGCCAACATATTAAAACTGCATATTCAATCATTTTGATGATTAAAAATTGTAAAAAACATGGTTGGTATATGGTACATGGTTTATTAATATGGGATAAAATTTTTACACAACACGATAATGGTTTAAATTAAGATGAAAATGGTCAGCTTAGAAGCACTGATTCGACATATCGATGATCTAATACCGTGTGACCTTTTGACTTTTGAAAGCCTTTTTCTTACATTTGTCTTATTTCTACCTTATTCTGTGGAAGTTTGGGGGGAAAAATGGCAATCCTATTTGAGACAAACCTGGATTCACAAAATGAACAATGTTTTTACAAATTAGTATCGTGTTTCTTTCATTCCTGAACCATTCCCTCTCTAACTACGATGGATTTACTAAATCACTTGGAAAATTCGATTTATCAGTTCAACCGATATGATCGAATTTAATCTTTCCATAACATACTAACCAGTTCCATATTAGGTTCATATTATTCGCGGTCGAATCAAACGCTACAATTTACGGTGAATTTAAAGCAATACGGTAAAGCATCAATGTTAACCATCGGTTGCATCGCGCTGTATATCTAATCAGTGACACTTATGTAATATATTGCAAATTTTAGAGTGTTGAATGTATTGATTGTATTCATACTTTAGATGAAGAAAATTTTGCTTGACTAGTGCAAAAATACTGCATCTATCGCCGTTGATACAGATAGAATGCTTCGCTTAAAGCAACTGCACGAGGTGAACGTCATTTTTATGCAAATATTACCCCGTAATACTATGCAAATGCCCAAAGTAGCTTACTTTGGCGCGGCTCTGCTAATCGCTTTTTTTGTGTGAGTATGTGTGCGTGCTCCTGACCGAATCCTGATGAAAACAAACACCTGCAATTCATTATGGTGCATCGTACGATGGCCGTGCGGGAAGTATAGATGAGTTTTTAGGTGGTGCTTTTTTAACTTCACACATACGGTGGTTCCTCCGCCATGGTCTTCCACACACATACACACACACACATACACACACACACATACACACACAAACACACGAGAAAGAGCTCATCCCGTAGCCATCCCCAAATGGCAGGGAGCAGACGCTTAAGTGCAGACAATTTCACTGCTTGTTGGAAAATTTATAAAATATGTTGTTGCTGAATTTATGTAACGACGGACGAAGCGTGCCCCGTGGCAGGTTTGCGCTGCCAAATTACCGGCAAGATGCAGGAAGATAATGTCCGGTCTGGTTTGTGCGGTGGGGTAGGATAGCATGAGAGGCTTTCCCGGCTCGGGTTTCGGGAGCTCGACCATATTAAAATTGGGGCCCCAGCTGCCGGGCAGCGCGTTTTATCCATTTGCCATGCAGAAGCGGCATTAGACCTGCGGCTCAGGACCATTTTTCGAATGACCATCGGACGGCACGGCCGGTGCATAATGGGTTTTTGGCCCCACACCACGGTGGTCGATGGGCGGTTCGGTTTTTCAGTGAACTGTTCCTGCTCCAGGATTGACGGAGCGGATGCTCAGATTGCTCGCTGCCGTGGTTGCAATCGTCGACGCTTCCGTCGTAATCACTCTTCACTTTAACGCGTACGAATGAAATCCAACTGCCTACTGGTTTCGGTTTTTGTTTTATAGCGCACATGACACCACGTGCGGAACGGCGTGGCATGTGGATTTTAAAGTATCGGAGATTATTTTCGGCTGCGTACTTTCTCCTCTCAACGCAGCCTACGAGTTGGATGCGTTTATAGTACACCATTTGATGTGATGTGTTATATTTACCTCTCAACACGTTAGCACCCGAACAGGGAGGAGGACGAGGAGTAAGCTCAAATAAGCGCTTCCTCTTTATTCGATATTCGAACCGGCTTGCGGGTATATCCTGCCGTGCTGGTTCCGGCATTTAATGGGGTTCATCTCAAGTTGACGTGTCTGTCTTCGGGATGATAGAGCCATTAATCATTCATTTTCCCGAGCTCTTACTCGCCCATAATCGTATTTATGCGTAACGCGTTCGCTTGTTGCACTGTTGCCAGGGGGAGCTGCACGGTGCGTACAGTAAATCTTTAGTGGAAAGTTTCGGAAAATTCTTCACCCAATGGAATTAGTGCGCGCGTAACGGAAGGCCGAAGATATTTTAATCTTGACGAGCGAATTTCACCCAAAACTCATAAACCAAACTCATCGGCGCGAAGATGCCGCGAGGGCCGAAAGATTAATGATAATTACGTTCGCCCGCGCTTAGTTGTGATTTTGGACGATTTTAAATGGGACCGGCATCGTGGCGCTACTTCACGCCGCCAAACCGTTTCCACCTGGAACGCCCGGAGGTGTTAAATATTCCATTTTTCAGATTTTATGTTCGCTTGTTCGGCGAGTGCGCGCGCTGTTTCGCTTTCATTCGTTGCCATTGCCTACGGTTCTGGGCAAAATGGGTGCTATTTTCGGAACGTTACGGCAATTGGCGAGCAGAAAATGTTTGAAAATTGGGCTACCATTGAACTGGTGGCACTGTTCAAAGCCGAGCCGATTCCGGGGCGGGCTGTGTCTGTGAAGCCTTAAACTCATATGCGCACACGCCATTAGTGTCGTTGTTGAGCGTGGAACGCTGCGAAGCAAATGGTGCTTGAAGATTGTTAAATTTTATTTTATTGAGACGTTTATCCCACATCCTACTTCCGCGAGATTCGGTGTGACGCATCGCTTCGAACCATCAAGTGACAGTGTTTGAAACTCGTACATGTTAATAGCTCTGTTTAACACGACATTTTTATATACACGCACGAGTGTTGGAGCAAATGGCTCATTGAAGTAAATGTGCAATATTATTCATCAGTTCAGTATTTTATTCATATTTTTATTAAGACCTTTTCCTATTAATGCCATTTGAATCTAATAAATGATATTAAAAGAAAGTAAAAGAAATTTAGTAGACAATTGTATATCGTAATTAGTTCATTTTGGGTGCAGTATAACAAAATTGCAAACAATTCATGTCACGTTATCATTTATATAAGCACTTAATAATGAACTTACTATAGCTTTGAAGAGAATGTTGTACAGTTTTTATTTATTTTCAAAATCAAATATTTTTGGTTGCGGTTTAAAACAAAAGTACTATAACAAAATGGATCTCATTTATTTTGTTCACTTT
>JXWZ01002005.1:0-15197 GCA_000956215.1 Anopheles farauti No. 4 | reverse complement strand
GCCGATTGGCATTTATTTAAAGGATAAATGTTGTAATTGTACGGATGTGAAGCGTTAATCGATTTAATTGGTAGGTTCACTGATATCTTTATAAAAAAATTAGTATTCAATCGTTTGTTTATTCTCTTTCGATAACAGCATTTTAACTATTACAAATATATAACATTACCTTTTCCTTGTGATATGTGAAATATATTCCTTTTATATTACATGATTTAGATATGAGGTATATCGACCTTAAACAGATTACATAAATCTATAATATTGTTCAAAAACAAAAAAAAATCCTCTAGGAATGTTTATACAAGAAAACAACAATCTAAGAAAACAATTTTTGATTTTGTAACATAAGTTACAGTTTGTCTAAGTTGTTTGAATGTTTCAATTGAATTTCATATTTTAATGGAACTGCTTCCATATTTTTCGCTGCTACTTCAATACAATAACATATAAAAAATACCACTTGAAAACGATGGAGCTAAATGTACACATGATTTATTAACCTCTATCGCGAGTCAGCCCACGGTTTTCATCGCGAGTAAGCAAATAAAACAAATTATTAAACTTCCCACCAGTAAGGTGGGGCATTCGCGTCTGCAAAGTCAACAGTGTGATAGCGGGCGAGTGTTAGTGTAAAACGGACACCTGTGCCGTTTCTGGTGTAAAAATGACCCTAAGGCTTCCGACGGTAAACAGACGGTAGATCATAAATGGAACATATGCTTCGACGATGGAGCAATACCTCCGCCACCAACATGGAGTGTGCAAACAGTAGGCAAACAAACAGAGCAAATGATCACGTGGCACGACGTGAAGAAGTTAAAATGTGCCAGAAATGTGTAACACTTGGTGATTATTGCGGAATTGTAATAAAAGCAAAGAATGCGCGTTGAGAATGGGAAAGCTTTTTTTTTAAATAAAAAAAGTGAATTGGTCTTTCTAGCATCATACTTACGGCGTTCTTTGATTATAAAAAGAAATCATGTGACATTTAAATCCCACTTGATTAGCGAAAGAGGTTATCCAAAGAATCTTTTGTCACGCGTTTTTGTCCGTTGTTTAATGCAATTCGTTCCATAAACGATTCGTTCCCATTTCGAAGGCACGGGCGTTCACCAAACCAAACCGAATCACGATGACACCGTGCTAACGAATCGTGTGTATCAAATCTAACCTCTCGTGTAATGTGCCGTGTTGGGGGCTCGTTGATGAAAATTAATTTGCATAATATTTATATCCATCCATCGGCTTCTCGAGAGGTTGCCCGGACACAAAAGGGCGACTCGCAATCGGAGGTTGTCCTCCCAGAGGCATCATCCTTTCGATACCGTTACGGACCGTTACGTGCCTTGCCGTCTGCCAACCAGGCTCTTTTTTACAACACTTCGTACGCTCCTCCCCACCCCTCCGACACCGAGCGTTCCCGAGAGAGAATGCACCACCAAACCATGGACGCAGTGGCCCATAAATTATGTGTTGTTTTGTCAGACGCAAATAAACATGAAAAATTTAATTTATGCAAACGATTCGGGTTTCGGTGAACGCGTTGCCGGGTACTGGTTGCTGATTGAAAGCCCCTCTTCCGTGTGCTGGACCACCGGAACGATTCAAGGACCTTCGGTTGTGCTGCATGGCGCTCGTAGTAACTTTTGCTCATTTATAAAGAAAGCAAAAAAAAAAACAATGCACCACAAATCGTCAAGCGAGCATGAAACAAATAGAATTCCACATCTCTTTCTCGTTAGCTTTTTCACCATGGGCAAGCCGGTTGCATCCAAGGATGCGTTGATTCGCGTTTCCCTTCGGCCAACTTGATGTGCGTTCCGGGGGGAGAGATTTGAATAACAATCGCGTCGGTAATGAACCTTTTTTGACTTTGGTAAGGTAGTTTTCCATTACCGCACTGGTTCGCGCACTATGTCATCCTCTAGGTAGGCGGTAAGCTTCCGTCGAAATGGATTCCGTTCTCTGGACGAAAGGGAAAAAATTAATTAAATGAGCTCGGAACCACCACCATCGCGTTCGTGAAAAATATTCGTTTGGGGTGAACGGTTCGGCCCGGGTTCACAAGGAAGGAGGCGGTGGACATGGCAAGGGACGTGCGAAGGCGTTGATGCATAACAATTATTGCAGTCGGTTTTATGATTGTGAAATTAAATGATAAGCCAACGAGCGGTTTGAATTACGCTGCCGTAGGGACATTGGGACTAACGCTATGGGGAAACGTATAGAAAGATTTGAACGCAAGAAAGAAACCTCTCTGGTACGTGCGCGTGATGGTAGGATTCCACATGCATAATTGAATTGATAGGATAAATGCTTGTATCGCTAATGTGTTTGAACAAATTGGATCGATCTAATAACACTTTGGTTGACGATTTCTTTCCTAGCAAGGATTTACCTTTCTTACCCGAGCATACTTTTACGTGGTAGCAGGTTGAGCTGCACGCGGCCATTACCAATAAAACATGTCATAAACGACAATAATCCTTCTCGTCAAAGTGCGTGTGTACACTCATAAATACTTTAAAATAACACAATTTACCGACACTGAGCAGATTATTTCTCATCAGCTGGACCGTGAACAGCACAACCCGTAATGGTTTGTGTAGCTTTAAAAGCAAAAAACCAGCTACCTATCCTTTAAAAGTGAGAGGGTTTTTTGTGTTGTGTTGTTGTTGAAAATCCGTTCCACCACATTGGCACACCGTATCAGATCGGAGCCTGAGCGGTAATTTTTATTGTTCCGTCCATTCCGTCTACCGCGCCAGTACTGGTGTAAAATGTGAATAAAATTCTAATTACAAGCCTTAATCCTGTCGCCCGGTTAAAAATCTTCGTCCGCGATCGCACACCGGGGTAATGAATACATTCACGGGCTAATCCTTCACTTCCCGGTCATTTGAAGCGTGCCTCTGCTCGCCCAAACACGCAGTTCGGTGGAAGTAGGGTGGTAGGATATTTTTTTTTATTTATTCCTCTACTGGTGGTGTACGACATGGAAAGCGGATCAAAATAAATGTTACACTTCGGTCGAGCTATTGATGGAAGAGCCATCCGCAAACACTGGCACGCGTGCCGCAGGGGGAGGAGTGAATGATCAACCCCTTTTTATGTGTCCCCTTCCCTGGAGGTACCATGCTTTTCCGGGTGCTGTTCTTAAGGGCTCGAAAGCGTTGGGTTGATAGAAAAATTCGGTAAAGTTTTATTCATTCAATCGTTTAGTCGGTTGTAGTTAAATGAAAAAAAAAACTTGCCATATAAATTTCGAAGGAATTAAATAAAATTAATTAAAGTTAACAAAATTTGCAAATAATCACAATTTTCAATCACAAAAGCTATTTTAGGGTAGCGTTAGTTGGCTGGAACCTTAGCACATTTCCGAAGCTTTCGAATTAAATCAAAATTGTTCCTAGATAGATTAAAGTAAGTTGAATGGTAAATGTTAGGAACATAATGGAAAGTTGCATTTAAATGCGTTAATATTATCGTATTTAATACAGTAACATTCACTGTCTTGTTTACTCAGTTATGCTACTGTAGTGAAAATATAAATGATGCTTCTTTTTACTAATTTACACATGTTACTAATTTAAGTAAATTAAACGATTATCATTAAACAAACAATCCTTTTCATGGCAAAGCACACAATGTTTTTTTTTTAACATTTGTTTTTTATTATTAAAAAAAAACATTGAGTTTCAATATTAGTGTCATATAAGTGTTAGTTGAGTAAAATTGTCTATTCGAAGTATGTTAAATTCAAACGGTGTACACATTTTAGAATTTAATTTGAATAAATTATCGATGAGTATCCAATACATGAGCATTTAATAATTTTCCTTCAATTGACAATATTGTCCTTTTCTTTCCAATTTTTGGAAGCACTTTTTCAACAACCTCACATTTCTTGATACGCTTCTCATGGGCGATACAACGCAAGTACACGTGTTTCTAAAGCATTCCAACAATCCCGCGAAAGTGTTCTAACGCACGGCTGACTTTCTCCTCACTGAAGGATGTTGGTAGAATGCGTCTCACTGGGTAAACCTCCTGACCTCAAACGCTGCAAAAAATGTTTAAAATTCTCACCTCTTCTTCTGTATCGTACCATCTAGCTCTGATTGTCATCCAGTGCTACTCTATCAAAAGTTAAACAAATGCAACTCGATCGCACCCTCCCGAACCGTTTTGTAACCCCTTTTAACCGGCAAAACGAACCAGTGTTTCAATGTCTGCCCTCGTTTCTCCGTTGTGACCGTTATCAGTTTGCTAGTTTAAAAAAAAATGTTTGTAAAACCCACCCGATCGCTACTTCGGCAGATTTCGCGTTTTGCTCAGTAACCGGGATGGGTGTTCATGGTACATGTACATTCCAGTCTGTTTTTATGTGTGTGTGTGTGTGTGTGTGTGTGTGTGTGTGTGTGTGTGTGTGTGTGTGTGTGTGTGTGTGTGTATGTGTGTGTGTGTGTGTTCTGTCACATTCGCACCTTTAAATAAATAAGCAAAGTAGAACGCCAGAAAGAGAGGGTTGAGAAAAAATAATGTCATAAAATAAAAAATGCTCAACCCGCACGAGCATAAAATTGTTCAAGTACAACAATGGCATAGTAAAAGAACTGGTGCAGAACTCTACTGCACATTAATGTTGAAAAAATTATGTTAGTTTTTCCGACCGCGCGTCCACGAAGGGTAAAGAATTTAAAAACAAACGAGGCTCTCTCCCTTGGACTGGAAAACGCAGCTAATCGTCCTTTGAGCAAAAATGAACGAGCATGGAGGGTCTGCACGTTCTGCAGAAGCGGGCTGGATCGTACCTCCCTCGGGGCACAAGCTGGCCAAGAATATCAATCAAAGGATAAGCAGCGGTTGTACGAATAGTGGAAGGGAAAAGCTCATAAATTTCAGCACAATCATAATCATCACTATCCATTTTTTATGTTTTTCCGATCGGAAACGGGTTAACGGATTTTGGGAGGTGGAGAAATGTTCAACGTCATGTGTTTGGTTATGTCCTGGAAGTGAGCGAGTTAAGCTAGTAAAAGAAACAATACGCATTAAAATGAAGCAAAGAAATAATTATTGTTTCGTTCGATCGCTACGTTTCATAAACGCATTATTGAGTAACGAGGACCGCTTTTCGCACAAATAGCTGATGGAGTCCGACATAATTATAGTCGATGGAGTCGTTCAGAAGGTGTCGCAGAATACTGAATCATGAGGAAAAGATTACATTTGACAGGTTTTTTATGTCAAATTTTATTTACTTTCTTTTACTCTGCTATGAAAAGCTGATATAATTTACAACAGGACTGCGAAAACTTATTAAGAACTATAGGACTTTTAAAGAGACATTTCATTTTCATCAGAGTAAACAGAAACCCCCGTTATAACTTTGTCACTCCCTGTGTATCGACATGTTGTGGGGGATGATTTTTCAATTAAAGCAAACACATTGGTAGCATTTCGATGTGTGCTTGCGCATACAGTAACGAAGAGTAAACATTTGGACTTATTCGTTCGGTGCTCCCTTTTTATTGAGGGTAGGATGGAATCCACCTACGACAGCAAAATCGATCCGTCATCGTTCGTGTCATAAAATTAATCTTTCTATATTGCCATGTAATGTACCTTCGAATGCGGGGAGCTAACTTGGGAATCTATGATATTTTTATACAAACAAATGAAAAAGGTTGTATGGTAGACATGTCGTTAAAGACCATACAACATAAACTGTCAATGAAACATTCATGCGATAAGATAAGGGAGTTATAAAACAGCTCATTAATGATTAATAGTAGTGGAATGTGATATGGGGAAATATTAAATTTGTACGGTACATGTATTAAAAACAGATATTTCTATAGGCAAAAAAATACTAAATTTTATTCATTAAATAATAATTTAACGGATATTTCAAAATATTGACGTCCACGCGATCATTTTATATTTAACAAATGTCCGTTCATCCCTTCAATCATGAAATTATGCAATCATGAATCATCTCTAAAAAGTTATGCAAAATAATAAAAACAGTTCGTTTTATTTTAAATCATTGAATAACAAACAGCAAGAAAATTGATCAAATTTATTTAAACTTCCCGAATATCATATTTGATGCGAGAATGTCAGAAACGTCAGAAAATGTTACTTGGGTAGAGATTGTTCGAGAACTGTCAATGCGGGCCATAACAACAAACAGATGCTATACAAGCTATTCCATGCCGCTTCGTAGTATAAAAAAGCATGCGCTAAAGGCAGTGTAATAAGAATAATAGCGAAGTAGAATGTTCTAGTTTGAATGTTAACCTGGACCTTACGATTAGTTATTCTATGAGTGTAAAATCAAGAATTAATCGCCTATTTCCGCTCAAACAACAAATAGGAAAACAAATCGTTGCTGGAATCGTTTTTGATTTTTGTGGGATAGTTTGAAAAACACTGTATTATTTACCTTTTACGCTGCGGTGAACCGAAGTGCACTACGTGCGTGAGTTGTGAATATTTGTTAACTTTGGTTATAGAATTCGTAAGAATAAGTCACAAACATGTCGGATAGTGAAGGGAAATTTGATTCCGTGCTTTTTGCCATGGCAGAACAACATTCTGGTGGTGTTCCGGAGGTATGATACGATCCAGGAAATATTTCCTGCTGACTTAACCTAACAAATTTTTCGTATCTTATTTTGACCGGTTCCTATTGTAGATGCTAGCCACATTCGCCGGTTTCTTGAACAGAAAGACTGATTTCTTCGTTGGCGGAGACGATGGCGAGTGGGAAAAGTTGGTGTTGAATATATTCCGTCAGGAGGCAGAGAAAGCCCAGGAAGTAGCTAGGAAAAAGCGCCAGGAGCGCGAGGAGCAAGAACGACGGCGTCAGGAAGTGCTGCGCAAGAAAAAGGAGGAAGAAGAGCAAAGCAAGTCAGCTACAATAACCGAGCTGACCGACGAAGAAGCTGAGCAGCTGCAAAAGGAGCTCGATGCTAAAAAGTATGTCGCGTATCGCTTGGAAAATCCCGTAGCCATGGTAACAAGTGCGTTCGGCGACTAATAATAGCGACCCTTTGTTTGGTTTCCAGGCAAAAGGAAAGTGAACCACCGACAAAGAAACAAGGTACGGAGGAGGAAAAAGATACTAAACCCGGCAGCGACACGGAAGATGTAGAGTCGGGTGATGAAGGTAAGATAAAACCAAACCGAGGTAATGGATGCGATTTGGATAAATACAATTGGACACAGACGCTGCAGGAAATTGAGGTATGTAAGCAAGGTTAAATGTTTTCGGCGAACGTTGTTATCGTTGTTGTAGGTCCGGCTTATTTTACATGATTTTATTCATTTCACTGTCTATAGTTGCGTGTTCCATTCGATGTTAAGTTTACCCTGAAAGCAAAAGATGTTGTGGTGAACATACAGCGCAAATCGCTTAAAGTAGGACTAAAGGGTCACCCACCCGTAATTGATGGCGAGCTGTGCTCTGAGATCAAAATTGAGGACTCACTGTGGCATCTAGAGAAAAACACGGTCGTAGTGACGGTCGAAAAGATCAATCAAATGAATTGGTGGGATCGGCTGGTGACGACGGATCCGGTTATAAATACGCGCAAAATTAATCCTGTATCATCGAAGCTGTCCGATTTGGACGGTTCAACACGTAGCATGGTTGAGAAGATGATGTACGACCAGCGACAGAAAGAGATGGGCCTACCGACCAGTGACGAGCAGAAGAAGCAGGAGGTGTTGAAAAAGTAATTTTTCCCCATTTTTGTCATTCTTTCTATAATATTGTTTGTTTGGTCTAAAACTCCTCCTTTTTTCCCGCCAGGTTCATGGAACAGCATCCTGAGATGGATTTTTCGAAATGTAAATTTACCTAAGCAACCCGTGTGTTTTCGAGGGGGCTCGTATTCTTTCCTTGAACTAATCGATGGTCGCATGATGCTCAATCGAATAGAGCATGCAAAGCATGTGCTGGTAGAAGGTGTATTGAGTATTGTAAGGTTATCTTAAGAATGCTTCAGCTATCCTTAAGTCGTCGCCATACACGGTCTGTTTGTGCGTTTTTGATGAAGGTACTCCGGCTATATAAACTCCACACGTATTGTATTGTAATTTACAGCCTTTGACATAGAATATAGACCAACAATTTTTAAGAGTTCCTTCAATATGCTGCTATTAATTGTAATTTTGTATTAGAACCGAAAGAAAAAAACCGTCTCAATACGAAACATTATTTCTTTTCTGTCGTTTTTAATGCTGATTAAACCGATTTTTCCACCATAGCTGGTTAGTCACTCCTCGCTAGGAGAACATGATCCGATTGGGGTCATGGTGCCGGTCCTGTACCTATCTTTACATTACCGGGCCGCCTACATTATTTATAAAATTATGTTTCTTTCAAAGATATGCGCCCAAATAAGTGCAAAAAAGACAATTTTTAAAATTTTCATACTATTCCTTTATCCTCTCAACATAAGTTAAATAATTTAATAAATATCACAGAACTGAATCAGTGAAAAAAATGTGATTAAAGTGCTGAGTGGAGGAAGGTTTATCTGTGGCAAATCGTGAACCCCGTGTGTGTATCAGGAGGAAAGAAGTAGAAGGAGATTTTTCTGTTAGCTATTGGAGACATGTGTGAGAGGCATTTTTGGTCATCTTACTTTTCCTATGCTATATACGCTACGAAGTCTATGTAATTTATATGTAATTCATAACATTACCCTGGTCAACATTAACATTTGAATCTGTCAGGATTGTCAAACATATGCTGGACTCACAATAAAAATATGTTGAAATCTTAAAAATAACCGAAAATGTTGGCGGTACCAAAACTAGTAACATCGTGCAGCAAATTTAACCAACTTGATATTGTAAAAGGCGGACATAATTATCGCGTTCAAATATGTGATGTACTATGATGAAGTAATTTGTTTCACATGTTTGACACATCGGTTTGTCTCACGGATCTATGTGTGTTTGACACCTCTGACATAAGTTCTCATGTTCTTTGGCAGAAAACCAAATATTTCTCTCCCCAACAAAGAGGACAGTGAAATCATAACTTCAATTACGTTTAGTGGCATAGTAACGTATAGGAATAAAGAAGAACAAATGAAAAAGCTAAGGTATGAACGGATACAGGGGGGATAATACCCGCGAAACATATTGTGACTAACAATCATGACAGTCTATCAATGGATCGGGTCCATCTAAAGAGAACTGGTTGTAAAGACGGATTCTAAACGTATATCTTACTACGAACTACATTATATTCCATATGGCAACGCGATGTTGCGGGGCAGTAGCGCTTAATGCTATCAGTATTCGATCGTTACATGTGTTGAAAATATAAGTAAACGCAAAGAACACTGTTATCTCTCCTGATGGATGGACGACTGCATACTATTTTGGCATATCTCTGGCTCGCACTAAAATGAATTCCAAAAGAAGTATGGAAGTTAAAAATTACCGTTCATTATATCAGCATTATTCTACATTTGATACCTACTTTCGAGCAAGAAAACAGCCGAACAGATACCGATCATAAAAATGATGCTCATCGTTACAATCAGTATCGTGATCTGATGGCCACTGGAACAGATGCCCGTTTTGATCACGCGCTGCGGTCCACCGATTCCGTTCACCATTGTGAAGTGCGTGGAGCTGGCAACGGAAACCGAGTCCGGATCCTTCCCCTTCAACGAGCGGAATGGGGAAACGAGGCTGGCACCACCACCCGCACCAGGTCCGGTAAGCTGTAGCTGTCGCTCGCTACCATTGCCACCTTCACCTTCATCAATGGAAATTTCATCGATCGGCACAATTGCACTACTACCGACGTGATGAGCATCCTTTCGATAGTCTATCGCGGCATGATCCGCCGGATGCACGTCGCTCTCGTCGTCGTCTTCGATGGCTTGATGCGGTAGCAGAATGTTGCTGTTGTAGCGCGAGCGACGCCCGATCGTGCCTGGATGATGCGGCACAAGATCGAGCGTCGAGGAGAGATATCGTTCGAGCGTTCGACTACCGGAGGCGGCACCGTCCAGCTTAGAGTGACCACCGCCAGCTTTACGATGTATTTTGGCAAAGTTCTCAAGGTTTGCTACCGTTAGCAGTAGCGACCCGGATGATGCACTCTGTGTCGATAAGGAAAAAGGCAATAATCAAGTTAAAGATACGCAAAATGGGGCGAGTTGGGTTGGGAGATGTTATTTACATGTGTACTATTATTACTATCGGTGGAACCCTGCGATGAGCGTGATCCTCGTTTCGGTCCCTTTCGCTGCTCTCGTTCGTCTTCCACGAGCACGCGATCTAACGATCTGCTTCCACTGAACCGTGCGCTCTGTCCGAAGGAAAATGGTTTTCCGTACACGACTGCGGGTGGGGCCATTTGGCGCGGGAGTTTCTTGTGACGGTCGAGCGTGTAGTAACCGTAGTAGGCACCCCTCGGTACGGCCGCGGACGAGTTGTATTCATCGAACCGTTGTCTCAGGTCGTCCAGCTTCGAGGAAGGGTTAAAGTTGGCCAACTGATGCACACTGTGCCGGCGTCGTTGCCTTCGATCGTACTCCAGTGAGCGGTATGTCGGTTCGACAAAGTACGGCAAGCGTCCACCGCCACCAGAATCACCATCCTCGTACCGTACGTCGTCCGCTACAATCTCTCCGATGGGATATTCCCCGTGGTACATGAAGCTGCGGTTGGCATAACCGGCCCTTCGCAATCGGCGTAGACTGTTCGTCCGTTCGGCGATGACATTGGCATTGACGGTGGTATCGAAATAATCATAGGGCTCGCTATTGGCGGGTGGTACTGCTAAGGCAGCCGCAGGTCCCCCAGTCTGGAGATACTTTTGTTGCTTTTGTTTTGAATGTGGTGGCTGCTGTTGTTGTTGTTGTTGTTGTGAGTTGGAATGCGTTGTACTACTGCTACCAGAGAGGGAACCTAGTGAAGCCCGAGCTGCCTCCCAACTGTTTGTCATCTGTGAAGAAAACGGTAGTAAGAGAGATTTATTTTTAATTACAAATTTTTCAGTATCATTTTTCAGACATCATAATGGTTTATCAATTTTTTTGATCGCGGTACGTGTACATACATACTTTCGTTTTTATTTAGCTCATGGAAAGTGAATGTTTTTTTATACTGATTTTGTCATTGTTTCAATAATATTATTGTACAGTCAATACCTTAACTATAGAACCTCCTGCTTTTATGAACGAAAGACATCTTTCATAATCTGGCATAGCACAAAAAGTGTGACTTTCAGACTCTCATTGGATAAACTTGCAGCATACCATAGCTTCTTCCAAAGCTTTAAGACTATTTACGATAATTGTTTGTTTGGAAGCAAATAATTTTTATAATACTCTTGGTTTAAAACGGCATTGAATTATTAATTTTTATATTTTCTTGGTGTATATTTTCTGTCAGTCAGTCAGCGCAACAAACACAGTCAGCGTAACATGCATTTTTACCACAAGCCAATTGACCTATTTCTAAGCTATCTAAATCTAAACAGTTAAACTAATATTTCCTATTCTACAAATCCAATTCCATCTGCGTACTAATTGGTAGCCAATAATCGAGGTAAACAACGTCTCTTGCATTATGTTTACGCGACCAACCCTCCAAATGGGCGAGTGCAACGCTCGAATCTGCACGTAAGCCCAATTGCAGTGGAACTGGAAGGTCTTTACTGTGCGCGACACCACACTGGGCGTTGTTGATGACTCAGCAACACCCCCGAAGGCTCCCTCAGGCTCGTGGCTAAAGCCAAATCCACCAACGAGACGGAGCTGTCTATAAGCCACCGGTTTAAGCCGCCAATGTTTACCATTGGTACCGTTTTCAAGCTCGCGTAACATCATCGTCACCACCGGACACACCTTGCGCGTTGTGGCATAAACACACACATCACCACCACCCAGCAAGACTGCGGCGACTTTCGGGGTGATTTACGCTCTGCTCTTCCGCGTGGTCAACATAAATTAAACAATTAATAACTACCGCAAGAGACAGGCTAGTACACAAGATATGGGATTCTCCACGTGGTACTCGGTGTGAAGTAACGCGGGGTCCAGCAGACAAGGATTTTCAAGAAAGTTTGCTAGTAAAGGGGTGGCGCAGAGACTGGTCAATATAATATCTTTTCGCAAAACACAGATTGGTTGTTTGCGTGTCGTGCCGTGTCGTGGACGTTGCGCAGGTATTGCGCAATGACACAATATCTTGTTCGTTGTTGGTTGGTTTTCCTATTTGTTAGAAACGCAATCTCCCATTCCTGTACCGCCACTCCTTGGTGGTGTTTTCGTTAGGAGAATAATGTTGTCTATTACTCCAGGCTACTAGATCAGGAAGTGAATGGTTTAGAGCATGCAGCGACTTGAGTGTGCCATACTTTGGAGTCTCAGCATTGCAGCAAGTTTTTCACAGCCAGAACAAACAGCTGATCGTTGGAGTACTTTAGGGGGCATGGTTACTTCCTCTATTTTATGGTGGCATGAAAAGCCGCTTCCGATCGGTACTCGCAGGTCACGTACATGTCCGCAAACAAAAAGCACCTCCAAAAGGAGCGTCCGAGTGTGGTGTTCGTGTGAACTTCCGTCCCGTCCAGCGGAGTCCGGCAAGTTCGGCGTGTACAATACCGTCGATGTTCGTTATGGTAGCTTATTGTATGATTTGTTGCGCATTGTTTTCGCTATTGCTAACTGTCTGCTGCTCTGCTACTGGTTTATTTTTGGAAGATCCACTCCACTCTACTTGCCACGCGTTCCGGGGGTATGTGTGCGCCCGGCTAATGAACGACCTTGATGGTCGTTCGCCGATCGATGTGTTTGGGAGAGTGTGTGTTCGCTGTGCATTTGACGAGTTCCGGATGGATGGAAAGATACCGCCGTCGGTCTAATGGCGGGGGGGTGCCCGTGTGTGTTCGAAAATGATTTAAATGACAGCAAAAAAGGTTTCACGGATTTCGGTTGCGATAGCGATCCGCGATACTTGAATGAACCTATTCCCCTTGGTAGATGACTTGCGAAAGACCAACATAATGGTCGCGAAGAGTATCGCCCACCAGCAGGAGCTTTTCTTCCAGCACGATCTCGAATCACGTCTCGAGCAGTGTTCCATCGGTATGGGAAGGTAAGAACGATCAAATGACCACGAATCCCACGAAGGCTTTGTTCCGGGAGGCGGAGGGCTTCTATTCGATCCAGATTCGATCCGGTTACCCTGACCTGAGTGTCTCCTGGCTGGGGCCTGAGAATCCGGGTTCATTGGCAGTGTGGTTGTAATTAGTGCCGGCCCGTCTGGGCACTGACTGGACGCGGACGGTCTCGCGATCTCCCGACATGGTCTGGGCTGGTTTTTCATTTGGACGAAATATTTTTCTTTTTATTGTCTGATTTATGGCTAATTTGGCTACGTGGCTTGAGGAGAGGGTGAGAATTACGATGCCCCCGGGGTCAATGGACTGTTTGTAGATCTTTCTTTTTTTGTCGTAGCTACGGATAAGCATGAGAATGACAAAATCTCTCTAACCATCTCAAGATCCGTTTACAGCATGGGAATGCATTTTCTGGTCAGTTTGTGCTTTTGACGCGTTCAGTTTTTACTATCCAGCTACTAAAAGCGCCCTGTCCCGGTTGAGTGATGCCCATTCATTACCTGGAAACCCAATCAAATATCTTCCTTGGCTGTGTGGTGCTGTTTTTAACATACTTTTAAATATTTTTACCATCCATCTGTCGACGAACGGATTCGTCCTCCTGCGTCCAGCCACGAATGACCGTCTTTTCGGACTATCAGGAGAACGATCGGCAGAAGAAGAAGCCGGCCGCGGTTACGCTCGATGAAGCCGCTTCCGTGTTGTGTTAACATAGGAGTCGATTTTTTTTGTTGCTTTTCAGCCGTTGTTTGGTTTTGTTAGCGATTGTCAAGCCGGTGGTACACACCGTCACCGGTGTGCGTCTTAAGGTGGCGATGCTATCGAATGACCTCGCCCACGGCCTCACAAGTGTCACGGTATGGCGCCGGTGTGTTTTATTGCCACCGAGCTCCTGATTGGAGGAACGCGGGACGGCAGATCGGACTCTTGTGCATGTTGGGCCGATGGGTGGGCAGGGTAACGGATGATACATTAAAGATGAGCATTTAATTTTGCGGTTTGTCTGCTCGTTGATTGATACACTTCACCTACGGGCAGCACATTTTTATTGCAAGGCTTAAAAGTGTTACGCCCCGCGTTTGCGTTCAACCGAACTAATTTGTTTAGGAGTAATTAGAAAGCAATTAATAACATTTTAAAGATCCCATCGATCGCCATCGAAGTTGGCAAGCGAAGTTTTCTCGTTAGGAATAATTAATAAGCATTAACACATATTGTGCTTTTTTGTTCCATGTTCATGAACATGAAGCACAACATGTTCCGAATGAAGTTATGCTTATATTTGGCTTCCTTATAGACGGTTATAAGTGTCAGGAGCATACAATTCATATTATACAGAACTTTGTTTGGGTCCTTGAGGTAGGAAACATTAATTCTTCTTAATTACCATGCCATCTAGAGGAATTGACAATATACGGGCTTGATTGGAGGAGACGCTAGCTCGCTCCTTCAAAAGATCCTCGTTTTGAACACAAACGAAGCTTCATTCATTGCGCTTCCTTTTACTGGCGTTTTCCTTTTATCCATTTATTTTATTATAGTTTGATAAAAAAAAACAATACACCCGTCATATAGAAACACTGCGTTGCGCTTGCGCTCCTTCTTGGAGATTGCCCATCTTAACTGCAGGCTTCCGGCATCGCGGTCAACAAAGGCTCACACGACCTTGCCCCTTTTGCGGACCCCTTGCCACCATCATCCCATCGACCGAGCGGCTCTCTACTATTTGTTGCGCCGATGATACTGTGAAATCATTAAACGAACGCAAATCTTCCACTGGCACAGGATCTTCGGTCGAATTTCGACTGCAAAAACAACGGCACACACGAGGGATAATAGCGCCGAATATGGAATCCCCTGTTGCTGCCGTTGAACGAACGGGAAGAAAATCGCGTCATTTAGAACGAATAAAAAATGCGATTGATGAGCAAGAAGCGTAGGTTGAAAGAAAGGGTACAACGACGGCAGACAACACCCGGAAACAGGTTCCCATTGGGCACAAACACAGTTGTTTACCGGAGAGGAG
>JXWZ01002004.1:0-10309 GCA_000956215.1 Anopheles farauti No. 4 | reverse complement strand
CTGCTGCACGCCCCCGAACAGCAAAAAAGGATTGCAGAAAACAGTGCCGATCATGTTCCAGTGACCAGTGCAGAATGTCCATCCTTTGCTTGCGCGATAGAGCTCTGGTTAAAGAAAGGTCGAACAAAAATACAAAACAGCAAGAAAAACACCAGTCCGATCAGTAATTCTGAAGAAGAATTGCAACCATGACAGAGTGGGCGTATGCGTTTATGGGTTCGTTTTGCGATTTACGATTTATTTTGGTGTTGAGAACGATTTTTTTTGTGTGGTTCAATTATATGAACGAGATTATGCGATTAGACTTAAGTGATTCGTTTTTCTGTTTTGTTTTTCAAATCTTTCGCCTTAAAAAGGCTTAAATAATTCCACTACGGAATGGAATCGCATTTGTTAATAATTGTATGAAATTGTATTCGAGAAGAGCTCTTGCTGCTCTTCAGATTGGTCCAATTCGTGCCGACGTATTTCTAACTACGCAGTGTGTTCCAAAGACAGCTTGCCAGCTGAAATCAGATGGAAATTTTCACTCCTCGTTTCCACGAAACAGGACTGATATGAGGCGTTTAACTCCTATTTAGCACCTATTTAGAAGCGAAATTTATGGCTCCCATATTTTTATTCCTCTTTCCGATAGGGAACTTTGGCTTCCAACACATTTCCAACCAACAAGAAAACATCGCATCGGAAATAATGTTCCGATAGTAATGATAATAAACACAAATGCTCCATTCCAGCTGCCCACCGGAGAACGGAGCAGATTTTTTGGAGGACTCTACTCGGCTGCAGCCATTATACAAATTTGAGAGAGTGAAACAACAAAGTTGCCTTAACACACGCGTTCCGTCCCGAGCTCGTAAAATAAGTGTCATTCCGAGCACCTTGCTTCATATTAAAATATTTTGCTGTTTTTTTTCGGGTTTCTTCCGTATCCCTTTATGAATTGCGGTCCCGCGATACGGTGTGCTTTAGGAGGGAACCGATCAGATCCGATTATGAACCACAGCAGTGAGCCTATATACGGAATGAAATTTACGATCCAGCAGCATATGCTCCCGCAAAAACGCACCACAAAAGGCATATTAAAAGACAAAAAATAAAAACGCCACCGAATGTCCCGCGGTTTCACCGTCAAAACGAATCGAACGCCGTATTCTTTGCTTTTCGACCCTAAACGATCATCCTCCTCCCACAGTTCCTAACACCTTCCGTCCAACCTAATGTTTATGTTTTCAGATAACAAATTATTTCTCGATATCGCCGTTGCCGTTTGATGGCAGGCTCATTTGAATAAAACACGCTCGAAGCCTCAATACGATGGTGACGTGATCACCGGCACCAACAACAGCAGCAGCAGCAGTTCAGCATATCGTGGCACTTTATTTGACCATCGGCTCCACATTTTCACTCGCGAGTGAGAAAGAAATTCTGGTGGTTGTCGCATCATTAGGCGTACCGTGGCGTGGCGTGGTCGATAAGCTCCTGATCTCGAAGTCGATTAGGGTCGTATCCACGTGCTGCCACACCCTGTGTTGTTTGATCCCACGTGATATCCCCGAACCTGTTTCTACAAGCTTGTTAAAGCTTCCGAATGCTGTTCGAACGAATAGTCGGTCCGATGGTATCCAATGGAGTATCGTTTAGGAGATAATTTGGTGTGCTGCATGCTGATACTAAAACGAACAAACGATTTATATGCGTGAATATACTGTTAAGTATAAAAACAACCTACACTTAATATTAAGTACTGCATTGATTTATTTTAGATAAAAAATAAATCATTAACTATTCCAAAAATATAAATACCATGAGCAAACAAAATTGAACTTCATTTCAATACAAATAATGCATTTCCTCCATACCTTGTTGAAAAATATCACGCCTCGTTATCCTTTTTGTATTTTTTCGTCGATTTTTATTCTATTGTATAAAATTCTTAAGATATTTGTTTGATTCAACCAAAGCATCTCAAAACAATACACATTCTCACACACTCGGTGGCGCCATCTGACGGTGGATACCTGAACTGGATATACGCTCACGCATTCTCCCACTTAACGATGCGTTTTGTTTTGCAAACAAAATCCAATTAGAAATCGATTCGTTCCGCAACGGCCCATTTGGCCCTGTGGCAGTGAGTGTATCGATAGATACTACGTGATATCGATGAAAAGGCAAAACAACAAATCTAAAACCCAAATTCTATTCTAAAGAATGCTTCTGCTGCTTGAGACCGAAAAGTTTCCTTAGACGCGGCGCGACGCGGCGTCGTGCGCGAGCCGGGTGTTCAAAACAATGCCACTGATCGATGTTCGAATGTGAATAATTCCAACAACAAAAAAAAACAAAAAAAAAACATAAAATGAACACTCTCGAGCAAGGTAGCCCAGGGAAGCAACCGTTGCTAATCGGTCCATTGTGTCCGGCGAGTCTTTTTAGCATTGCCGAACGACCGATCCGTTCATGATCGGATTTTTAGTTGCCGTGGTTGCGGTACGGAAACAACCTAGAGAGGCACCCAACCTGCGGAAAAGAATCGCCAACACAAAGGCACGATGAATAGTCGATTTGACGCTCGACTGCCACTGCACAATGCGAGCGAAAAACACAGTGAAATGCAGATTTGGCCTCCGGGTCCGTTGGGTGCGAAAAAAAGACCCTCAATTCCGACAAGGACTTCACCGCGCAAACGCATGACAAGTAGCAGCTGCTGTTTTGACGTGCGGAATACAACGTTTAGCGCGCACTCTGGTTGATGTTGCTTCAAATTAGCTGCTGCTGGAAACGCGTTAAGCTTTCTCTCAGCATGATCTCATCGATTCGCTGGATCCGGTTAACAAGTGCGCAACAGGACGTGACAGTGAGGAGCAACACAGGAGAACACGAGAGTGTGCCGTCCGATAGGGATATTGTGTGGCACATGTTTTCGTCTGTTCAAGCAACGTGACACCCGCGCAACTACGAGTCACCCGGAACGCGGAACTAGATACGAACGCAATCCGGCAACAGGAAGGAAAGCATAAATCTTGTTGACACCCCGTTCCCAGTGCTCGTCGTGGTGGGGTTTTCCCCTAACCGGAGAGGCAAGTGTTGTGACGACAGTCTGTCTAGCGGTGTGGACTGTAACGGCTTGTTTCCGGGAAGAAATATTACATCGAATGTTTTTCTTTTCCCACATATCACATTCCAGGAGTCGGCAGGTTCTTCCGTTCGGAAAAAAAAACAATAATATGTAAGAAGCTCTAAACATCGGAGACAAATAGAAAAAAATGTGATGAACTGGCAAGGATGAAGTTGTTTTTATACATAATTTACTAGCATGATTAGTTGTTGTTTCAATTTATTTAAAAAAAACATTATCAACTAGGAAAATGCAACAAAAAATTGTCATTGCACAATTCATGTACAATCATTGTACAATTGTCTCTTCCAATCATGAAAATGAAAATTTCTGTTCAAAATTAATTGCGCTCAATTGGAGATAAGAAAAATCAAATCAAATTACAGCCAAAAGCATGCAACAACTAAACGATTCCTAGATGATGTCATGATTCTTTTTCTACGCACACAACCGTCACATAACTTATCCAAAATTTATTTCTCATAATCAGTGGCAAACAGAATAACAAGAAAACAAAGCGCTACGATATGTTTCCATGTTGTGCGAAGTTGTGCTCCTTCATTCGTACCGGTCATCGGTGCAACAAGTGGAGAAGCAGCAGCAAAACAAAACAATGCACGAAATTAATGGGCTCCCGAGCGAGACATGTGGAGAAAGTTTCACACGCGCAATACCTTTGGTTCTCGGTTTTCCCGGACACCCCGAGATTATTTATTTATTTTTAAACAGCCTATGTGTACCAGTCCGGGCGCTCCGAGCGGTCTCACAAATCTTTGAAGACGTGCTGGAACAATTTACGACATTGACATGAGGGCACGCTCAACCCGGCAAGCGACAACTTGTTAGATGATATTTTGACAAAAAAACGTTCAACGCAACGCGCTGCTGGAGGAAAACAAGCATCGGGAACAGGTTCGATTCGGTCGCCTTTGCGCCGCTTCCAAAACCGTGCATTCCCGATCCACTTGTACCGGAGGACTCTTTTACCCTGTTCCCGGGATCGTCTCCTCACCATTTATGCTTATACCACGCTTCACGTTCGGCACACATGGTTCCTCGGGTTCGGTTCGGTGCTGTATGGTAACGGGTCGTGATCCGCGCGAATGCGTTGTTTGGTTTGTAATTTGAGCCTTTTCTGAGTTACGAGCCCAAAATCTGAAACTGAAGATAAAATTAACTCATAAAACGGTACACACCGGGCCGGTCTGTTCCGCCGGGTCTGGGTTGAGCCGGTTACGCTTCTCCAGTCCTCATCCCATTGAGATCGTCCCGGTTCTCAACAGGGGGAAAAAAAAACAAGCTCAACGCGTTTTGATCGGCTTTCCGAGAAAATCGTTCTCACCTGCCGCTGATTTTTATCACACCCAGTTTCGATTGCCAGTGCCGTACCACCACCGGCGTTAGGCGTGCGCTTCATATTTTTTTCCCCTCGCCACACGGTGAAGGATTACGTTGGTTGGCCAGGCTAGTAATGAAATGGCTTTTATTAGGGTTTCAAGAATGGATTATATACTCCGAAACGTGATATAATTAACAGTATTAGAATCCACCGTGCTCGACGTCTGCTCGAAGATCAATTTTAGATTGTACAGTAGGTTGCACTGTAGATGGGTATTGGCCCTATATTTTAGATTTACTTTTTCCGCTGAGCATTTCGATGGTGATAGAGTTTCTTATCGATTACTTATAATTAAAACCAATAAATAATTCAATAAATATGTGAATTTTGTTCGAGTAGCACACATTATTTTTGTAAGATAGTAAACAAAAAAATGCACAAACAAAAAGCATTACGCAGCAACATACCAGCCATACTTCAAATATACGTTTGCTAAGCTTAAAATTTGCGCATGGCGTGCCAAATTGCTTTCATCTCAAGGATTTAATGTAAAAAAAAACGAGGTGAAGGCTACTCCAATATCGCCACGCTTTTGCTGGGAGCGTTTTGCGGTTTGCACCAACGGATACAAAGTTTCTCCGATGAAAAATTGTCCGCCTGCACAAAATTACGATAATCTATCTTGCATTTCAACGCACGTTTCGTGGGTAGGGCCCGGGAGCATTACTCACGCTACAATCGCACCCGCAAAAGGTGTCGGCAGTGGACAAAAGCAAAAGCGTTCCAGAAGGCTTTACATTTACCAAAAGCCCCAAAAACTTACCCTGCTCACGAAAGCCTGCGAGGTTGGCAGCCGCCACACAAGGTCCATCCATTCACGGTAATGTGCAGTCACGCACGAGTTCGTGCCGACCAAACTCCAATTAAACCATCATAATTTACCCCAGCATCCGTGCTCAGCGTTGGCGTTGCTTATTGGTCTACGGAACCATCAGGATTTCTCGAGCCGTAAGGACGGATCAAGAAGCCAAAGCGTGCGTGCGTACACAGTACGCACATCATAACGCGCGAACCGACATTAATTCAACAAATTACGGCCAGCCAACCAAAAGCCTTTTTTTTGTTACCGCAACCAAACACAATCGCAAGGAAGCCCGCTGTGAAAGAGAGATATCGACAGAAAATTATTTCCTACCGAGACCACGTACTCGGCAAGAACTGGGGGAAGGATTTAACCGTAATATTGCACACTTAATCGGTGCGTCGAGTTCCTGCCAGCCTCGCCGATCGGAGACTGGCGATCCTGTTTCGACTGCTGAAGTCATACGGAAGTCCTTGAAACACGGAAGGGCACGAAACGTTAACGCACGAACGAGCAAAATTAATACTCTACACTGGAGAGGTGGTATTTAGGAAACGGTATTATTTATGGATTAATTATTTTTCAATTTTTTTTTCCACGGCGTGCCAGTAGGTTTGCACGGAAACAAACACGGTACGATGTAGGTATTATTGGTTTTGTTATCATATTTCTTAAGCTAGTTTTTTGACAGAATCGTGAGGAGGGCTTTAATGGATTTCCGATAATGTTGTATACAAGAGAAAAAGAGAAAGACAGAGCGAAAGAGAAAGAGTGAGCGGATCGGGGCAGGTGCCTCCCGGATTCACTGGCGTGTGCAATTGTTTTCAGTGGAAATTAATTGCCGAAAATCTGCACACCGCGCACTCGCTCGCAAACCGAAAAAGGCAATCAATTTCGAGCTTGCATCAGGAAAGCTCAGTCGCCAGGATCTCAACGGAAATCGATGCATGCTGCAACCACTTTTATAACCGCCTGCTTGTCTACACTACACTGGGAGGTCAAATTGTGCGGTAAAAGTAATTAAAATATATTCCAAACGATGCTCTTAGATTGCAATTAGTTTTTTATTCGTCTGTTTTTTTTTTTGCAGCCCATCCATATCCGAGACGTTAACTGCTCAATTCGAAAGCGAGATGGGGTAACGATAACGATTCGTATCTTAAAAGTAACGACTGAAAGGCGGATTGGCGATACATCATGTTATTAATTTTATTATTCCGATTCTGATTGCCGAGGTACAGTTATGACTGGAATTAATCAAACAAAACGACCGCGAAATTATTTACAAATTGGTGGAAGGATGAAAGGAGTATCGATCTTAATTTGTACGAAGCATAACAAACGATTTGTTTTTTTTTTAAAGCACGATAAAGAGCACGATTTAACTATTTTCTTCTTCTTCTTCTTTTTGGCGTAACGACCGAAGTCATGCCTGCCGTTTAACCGGCTTTCTAGACTAATTTTTTTACCACCATAGCTGGTTAGTCACTCCTCGCTAGGGGGAGACGGTCCGAATGGGATCATGGTACCGGTCCTGACGTGTGAAGACCAGCGCCGCTACCACTACACCACGGGGCCGCCCCAACTATTTTAAAGTGCTGTAAAAATTTAAACCAAATTTGTTCAAGTGGTTAATGTGAAAGGTTGAAGCAAAGATTAAAGCTGTGTACTAAAACTTGTACTAAAAATTTTAAACATGGACTTATATTTACCTCCACAGAGCTGACGTAATGGTTCACTCTACTAAATTCTTTGATATTCAAACTTCAAACTTTGTTCGGCAGATATTGATTAAACACATCTCAATACCGTCATCAAAATAAAACACAAATACGACGCGTTTTTATTTTCTATTTGATATCAAACACAAACACCCCAGAGCAACTTGATACTTTCGTTGGATTTATAGTAACAATCTCCACCCGAAAAATCCATTAGAAATCAGTTCCTCCGCCCAAACCGCAACGATGGCCATCGTTGTTCGACCACCGAGAAGCGGACCGATGAATGCTCCTTTTTAATGGTCACCCGAACAGAGAAGTTTACGAGCAGTCGCTATCAAACAACTTCATAACCTCTACCAGGGTCCATCATCGTCCCATTAATCATGCATCCAAAGAATACAGCCATCATAGGAGTCGACCAGCAGCAGCAGCCGCAGTCAACAGAAATAGTAGCCCGGTACGACCACGAATGGACAGGCAGTGGCCACCATTGAATCCCCGCCGCGAGAGCTCGTGCACTCGGAAGGATACGCGCACGCCGAGCGAAACTCGTGCGGCTTGAATTATTTCTTTTATGAACGTTAATAAAATTAAACGACTTTTGAATCATCGGATCGTGGCAAACGTCCGTCACGCAGCGCCCTGCCGAGCGTTTCGCATTTTAGGCGACTTCATCCGCGCTTCTCCGGTGGTCGTTCGTTCGTTCGTACGGCGAACACACGGCGGTACGGCGCAGTACGGTGTCAGCGCGTCGGGGGAAGTTCGGAATCGACCGGAATGATTGATATCAGCTGACAAGCGAAAGACCGGCACCGGATCTGATCGGGATGTTGGACCTATCGGAGAATGTTTTTTTTTTTTTAAAGGCTCCTTCTCCTCCACTCATCTTCGTCGGCTTCAGTTTTCCTTACGACAATCGAGTCGCGCTCTGCTCCGACCATTCAAAAGACACGCGTTTCGACAATGAGCTTTGAGGGGAGGTTTTTGTTGTTGTTATTGTTCCACGCGTTTCTCTCGTATCGATTCACCTCATTCACCTACCGCCGCGAAGATTAATGATGACCACCGAGTTAAAACACAAAGACGCATATAAAATCCGGCGAACCACGAGCCACTTAAATGGTCACGCTTAAGCTGCTTGAGAGAGCGGACGGGTGTTGATCGCTTTGCAAATGTATGTTTTATCATTCGCATTCACTATCAGCGCTGTATTGTCAATTGGTAAAGGTGATGCTGATAGAGTTGCCTTATATCTTAATATCGTTCTCACGTAATGAGTATTATCGATTGAAAATGTTGAAAATGTATCCTGCATAAGTTGATGGAGATAGAACGGTTAATAGGAATACCAACGTACAAACATTTTCATCGAAAAAAGCTTCCGCAGCTACACGTACTCGTGTACATGCCTCTTTCGATTACAGTAAATCACACCTGCGCAATCACTACCAGCTATCGCAAGGATAACAACAGATTGCATACACCGTTATTTCCAAATCCTTCGAACCAGCCGCAGCCGCCGGAAAACCGCAATTTGGATTCGTGCAAAAAACACTTGCCTCAAAACAATACCCATATATAACGCGACAAACAACACAGCTAGATGAAGTTTTGTGTCTTTGCTTTCTGTTTCGTGCGCTAATGTGGTACGTGTGAAAAAAATGTTCGTTTGATTGTTCTTTTGCCCAGTAGTCGAGGCCCAGCCGGCAGAGGTAATTTAATCGTTTATCGGTGCACACGCGCGCAAGGTGTACGGATGTGCGTGCTGTGCGCGATGAATGAAGATTGTCCGTGTGAAAGGACGACTAACGGTAACGAGCCGCAATCGAGACTAGAGAAGCCTAGAAAAAGTACCGCTATCGGCATTCGTTCATTTGAGTTGGAAGAACAGCACAATTTGTTTTTTTTTTTCAGAACAATTTGCTTTCCTAATATGTTGCATGATCTGCTCGCGCATCCACTCCGCATGCTGTATGCGAATGAGCTAGATGAATTATTGATCGTCGTCGTCGCGTCCAGGAAAACAAACATTCATCGGAATAGGTAAAAAGGTATGATCGTGCAGTGTTTCGCAGTAGACGCTCCGAGCGCGCGGTAGTCGTAACGCCCCAACCGTCGGTCAGTTTCAGGTCAACGAGTCACTTAATTCCCTTCGAAACGAGGAGCATGCGGGTGGGTGACGCTTTACTTTGACAGTCAAATTTGCACGCTGTCAGTGATGTAATTCCGGTGGGTAGACCGCATTTGAGAGACAGCATGTGGTCGATGGCAAAGATGGCACGTAAGCCATGCTGCGACAAATATTCACCCGCAAAACGAGAAGCGGAAAAAAACCAACACAAACTCGTAACGGAGTGCATTCGGTCGCATAAATTCTGTACCCCGGCTCACCGTCACCGATGTAAAATTGTCGCGACACGATCGCTTGCTGGAAAGACGAGACACCACCAGCGTACGTTTGGGGTTTGGTGCGGACCACACGCGCGGCATTCCCGGCCACAGGACACAAACCAATCAATAACGCATTTATCATCGAATGTTTTATTTTACGATTATTGAAAAATTATTCCGGTCTTGCGGTTTCATCACGCCCATCATTTGTCATCAATCACAGTGAGCGAACACACTGAGCTATCGACCCTCGCAAAACAAGTTCGATCAGAAGCATATTTTATCCGAATTTTTCCTCTCCCCCAATTTAAACTAGACGATGAGAGGCTTTCTTATGCTAAGCACGCTTGCCCCCGCATGATCTCATCTTACGACAAACAGGAGACGATACAACACACACACCGAAGAGTGAAGACGGATGTCATAATTTATGGACCATTTAAAAATTTCGATCTTCGAAACGGATTGCAATAATCGACCCACCAGAAAAACGTCAAATGCAACAAACACAGAGATTTCTCGGCAAACCACAAACAAGGCAAAGAAATGGATAAGCTCCTGTCCCCATGAAGAATAAATGAATTGAGTCCAACCCCGTATCGGGATACCACAGTACTTCACCAGCGATCGTGACATTGTGTCTGGAGTTTGGATAAAAAAAAAAGTCCCCACATTGATACCATCGTTAAACCGATACGAACCATTAAGCCGACTGCGCGGTCGGCCGCTGATTGGCGACAGTCAGCCGAAATGAAGTCATAACTTGCTCGATACCGTCGTAAAAATGGGACTTTTACGTCTAAGGTGCGAATATTGTATTTCGGAAGTATCAGCGGGCGGTTGATTTGGGAGGATGGTTTGGGAGGATGGTC
>JXWZ01002001.1:0-13406 GCA_000956215.1 Anopheles farauti No. 4 | reverse complement strand
GTTGTACAAACCTTCTGCTTTAAATCTTCCTAACAGTCATAAATTGCCTTTAAAACCGAGCAATTGCATTGTTTACTTCCACTCTTAATCAGTATCGAATCTTCCGATTGCTTATGCTCCCATTCTTCTGCCTTTCTTTCCATTTCAGATGGTGAACCGATCAAACTTCCGGATAATTTGGAGAGTTTACCCCGGGCGGACCATTTCCCAACCCAACGACACCGTTGGAATACCAATGAGGTTAGTAGTTATGTTTTATACTTTTCTTTTCAATGTACCAGCATCACAGATTTTATCGAAACAAACAGAAAACCCGAACGAAGGAGGTTGAAATTGGATTGAGGATGTTTTAAAAACGGAAAGTTTCGAAAACTAAAGAAATTTTACTCAAAAATTTCATTTAAATTTGAAGATAAAATTGTTACTAAGTTGTTGCATGGATTTGTTTTTTTTGTGGAAAATATTTTTGTGAAAATAACACTCATTTTAAAATATAAGTTTTGCTTTACTACTTTCAAAACTATGTTTACTTTCCGACCCATTACTGGTGCAACGTGTGATCGATGATGTAGCTACCAGTTCGATTGCTGTGTAATATGTTCGATTGAATTGTTTTATATACACTTCTTTTATTGAATTACACTCTGCCCTTGGGGTTGTGGTGAATGGAGGAAACAGCAAAAAAAACGCTACACTCAGAGTTAGCACATTTTGAGCCGTGATCGACAGTTTATTTTCGTCTGCTAGGTGGTGGATTTTTGTTTTCCATTTCCAACAGCCCACATCTTCGCAAACACGAAGTGCGCCTTACTTGTACGAATCAACGTACGGAATTGTTAACTTTGTATCCTTCGTCTGCTTGTGTTCGGTATTCGCAATGGTATTATTTGCCATTTCCTTCAATGGCTACGTTTAAGTACAGATACTGAAGGTTACCTGCTAGCCGTCAGTGCATAAGTGACAGGCGAACTTTGTGGGTGGGTTCTTCTGGGAAACCCCGTTGCCTCGGTGTGTTAGTGTCTGTGAAAACTCCAGTACGTGCATGGAAAGCTAGTGACGTCTTTGAGTTTCTCGTCGGTGCTACTCGCACTACTGATGAGTACATTGTAGTTGGTCGCGGAACGCACACCGAAAATTGAGGTGCGAAGGTAAAACGCGAAGAGTAGGCCGTGCAACGCAAAATTTTCGATCGATGCACTCACAGTGTTAAATAAGAGTTTGGCATACCGTGTTTAATACAGAATATAGTAAAATAAGTTTCGCATCCTTTTAAAATGCTTGATATGCTTGATAAATATGACATAAAATTTTAGTTTATTTGCAATGTTTTGCAAAAGCTGCTAGAAGAAATATAACATTTTGTTTTTATGCATTTTTTTTGTAAATTGAACATCTATTGTTCAGTTTTATACAAATAAAATTTAACTGCTATTAAAAAACTAATGCTAAAAAGAACTTTTTTTTATTTTTGTTTTAAAAAACAACATCATTTTTTATTTGAGATCATTGCGAAATATTAATAAACAAATATGCTTTATTTTGTATAAAGAAAAATAATTTATGAACAAATAAGGTTACAGTGTATCAAAAACATAACTGAGTTGTAAGGTATATTTTATTTTATTTTTTAATGCTCACATAAATCAAATACAATGTTAGCGCAACGATTTAGGCTTGTTGGCTCAAAACTATGCAAATTACAAAGCTTCGAACAATCCTTGTTTGCTTGCCTCAAAGCCGTCGTTCTAAACAACATTCCAAAGCATATTTCGATTGGTTCGTGCGTTCCTGTATGACCATACCGGGAAAGCATTCCCAACGGTAGGTGTTTGCAGCTCACGGAAGCTACCAACGAAACTCACACACCCTAATGTGCACTGAAAATACGCTCCACCTATCCCGTACACACGACGCGCCCGGAAGAGTGTGCGGTGAGCCGAAGTAAATAGCCTCCGGGGGTCGTTTGGTGTTTCGCGGTCGGTTGGGTAAAATCACCTCTCACCCCCATACGTCCCAGGAATAACCCTTCCACGCGCTGAAGAGGGTTGTTGATTTTATGCCTCTGTGAACTCTTCCCCATGCCCCCGCATTGCACACGGTGTGCAACAAACAAACGGGAGAAAAAAAGGTGCTAGAAACATAAACGTAACCTCAAAATTCGGAAACCCTAGCATGTTCCGTTTCGGTATTACGGGAATGAGTGTCGGCGTAGACGTGAGGCCGTAGCCTTATGGCGTGTGTGTTTGTATGAACGCGTGCAATAATAAACTCTCGCAAAGGATTACTAGCCGCCAGAACCCAGACCCAGGGATCGCCCGTTTGCGATAGAGCAAATCCTGCCAATAAGTGTCGTCCGCGTGTCGCCCGGTAACGAGGTGTGTAGAGCAACTCCCACAATGAATGGGTCAGATAGTTTTGTCCACTGCCATCACCACCACCACCACCACCACCACCACCACCACCACCACCACCACCACAGATAGTAGTGGCCCTTATGCAACGCATTTGGCCATGCAAACCGTGACCGTGGGTTCCGTTCCCGTAGGGAGATGATGATGTGTGGTTTAATTTGGTGTCCATCCACAAATTCGCACGATGCCCGGCGGGATGTTCGGTTCCACCGTTTCCCGGTGGTAATAAACTTCATATTTTATAACCTCATTTCGGCCGGTACGTTTCATTAGGGCTCGGAGGGATGGAGAAGAATATGTTGAAGTTGGAGTTGTAATACAATTAGAACGCGCGGTGCAATTAAAGGATTTTAGGCTAGTGTTTTCATATGGTAGTTATTATGAAGAAAAGTTTGCATTTTGTTTGAATGGAAACTTCTAAACAATATTAAATACAAAACAATCACCCATCATCTACCAGACAAAGTCATAAACGTCCTATGGTTGAGGGAGGTTTAAAGTTTATAGCATTTGAATAACACATTGTCCTCCTGTTAGACTTTTCTATTGTCCTAAGAAAACACAAATAAATGGAAGAACCCACCACAAACGTCTGGAGCAACACATAAAAAATCTCTCCTTTTCGTTCACCTACCAAAGTCGATGTTGTTTACCATCCGTTCGATCGGTTCGATTTAGTGTCCCCACGGTTGGAACGATAGGAAAATCACTCGACCACGGTGTCCCATGGTCCAGGGTCAGGGCATCAGACGATATCCCGGGAGAGCCAAGCTGAAAGCGACTGCACGATAAATAAGTTTGCCTGGTGCTTCCTCTTGGATGCAAACATCGCCTCCCAACCAAAACGCCACAATAAACCAACCGTCCCAAGACAATCTGCAACGACTCTGGCCACGCGGGGTCCAACGGTGCATATGATTTTTGCACTAGACCCGACCACCACCACACGTGCAACAGTCGTTGCCGAGAGCGGGGCCGTTTGCACGCAAGTCGTTGAAAAATGTTCGACACAGCTTCCGGGCGGGCGAAAGTTCCCATAACTCTCACTTCGCGCACAGTGTTTGGGTTTTTGCATGTAAACGCCACGGCACGGTGAAAGTTATTCGTGGAACACGGATTCATCGATATTGTTGTCGTAATCCTCGTGTGCTTCGGCGCCATACAAACCAAGTACGATGAAACATGGCCGAGGAATAATTTTTTTCCTACTGCCAAAAAAAGAGAAGGGGAAGAAAATCCTCTTTATGGGATGGCTGCGAGCCAAAGCAAAGCACGGTGGGGGGGGCTAGGGGAAGAGATGACCTTCTGATAAAAGAGTTATTCTCTCGTTTGCGTCCCCCAAGGAATGCCGTTCACAACTTTGCCGATCAGTGGTCGTTTGAAGTGGTCGACTTGAGGTAAATACCGAATAGATGTGGATAAGAGAAACTTTTGATGGGGTGTATGACGGTTCCTCTTGGGCTGGTGGGTCATGTTGGTTGCTAAATGATTGAATTTTTTTTTTCGAAGAACAGTTAATTATTATTCAATAAATAATTATCAAAATCACACAATATAAGAAAAACTTTAAAATATAAACTATCAAAAATGTATTTTTCAAAAAAAATCTAGCCTAGATGAATAAAGTCATTTACTGGTATTTCGTTTATTGATCATTTACAGGCCAATGGTAACTTTTCGAATTATGAAAAATAATATGCGACAAAGTTGTGGCTAGATAAAAAAAAACAATAAAATATTTTTACTGGTTTTCACAAATTTTATTAACTCAGGTTTCGCTAATTTTCTATGTAACTAGGGATGGAAAAGCAAAGTCAAACTAGGCATACATTTCCTGAATAATATGCTAAAATAACCCCGGGGCCGTCAACATCGTACTTGAGCAGAACATCACACTTCACTTTGTAGGTAGAGTATTATCATCCCCCTTTAGTTGTGTTACAGCTTCCACCCTATCGGGCGGTCCATTTGGAATGGTAATTTTACGACCATTGTCAGAGTACTTAACGTCACCGCGCGACAGCACGGGCCCTTGTTTTAGGGCCAACGTATTAATTTCCGCGGAATGGACCAAATATCAAGCCGTGTGTCGCTAAACACCTCAGGCTAATTAAAATTTACACACCATAAATAATGGTACCGATGGAAGTGGTTCCGAGTAGGGCAGTTACATTTTGGCGCACCTTTGCCAGTGCTCGGCCCGAACGCTCGGTGAAGTTAGGTGCAGTTAATTTCGCACTTGAAGGCACTTACGAGACACCAGTTGAGCAATAGGAATGTGATTTTAATGACGTTTGTTCCTTTTTTTGTTCCTCTTCGTAGGGATTTCGATGAGTCCTTTTTTCGAGGGATTTAATCTGACCAGAAAAAGGGGTTACAGGGGTGTGAAACCGGATAATCTCGCCTCGTACGAGACAAAAAGGCTTATGCTCGGACAGGATCCAGAGCGCAGCAGGTCGAAATAAAAGCATTTAGAAAAACCATCCCTGTCCCTTTTTGGATCGCGCAGTAGAGCGACACCGCAAGGGACGCTCGGAGCAGCAAAAACGGATTTTCCGACCGTATGTTTAGATCGTTATGTGGTCGTTTTGTGACCGTTTAGAAAAGGAACGTAGATTGCCCTGCCACGACCGGTGCCGTGATGAGTCTAACATTGGAGCAGAATTATAAACTCATCCCTGCACATCGGTGTCATATGAGCTCAACTCACTCGCTCAACTCACTGCTCGAGTCCAATTAGATAATCCCACAACTTTCATCATGATAACCACCGACGGATCATCCATCGGAGGCGCATAACGTTACGAGCGGCCCGGCTTTCGTTCGGTAGGGGTAAATCGAAGGGGATTACTTCACTCAGCGAAATGAGCGTGTGCATGTTACACTAAATGATCTCATATTCATCATCGGTCCCCGAAGAGATGTGATGTTTCTTTGGCAAGCCGTTCCACCACCGGCCGTGCGTTACGCCGAGATGTACAGAGACGGCGTGCTCCGAGCATTTGCATGCGTTACCATAACGTACATATGCGTTCGCTACAGTGCTTGCTGCAAATATGGAATAGAATCGAATTTACATAAAGCATGAATTAATAGACACACAATGAAGAATTATAAATAAACCATGTAAAAATGAGATGGAATGAATTTTTTTAAAAGTACTTTGTATACCAAAAATTAAGCATAATATTATTTTGCTCAAAAAGGGTCACTCCAAACATGTTTCAAATAAACGTAACATTAACAATTATCTTTAATTGTTATTATTTCCGTTCAATTATACTAATTCGGAAATTTATAACTTAAAAGTATACAATCTTTTATGGCTTTACAATGTTCTATCAATAAATATAATGGATAATAATCATTAATGGTTGATACTGATAGAGACAATATTTTGTTTTTTTAGAATTTTTTTTTAAATCGAATCAAATTTACAAAGTTTCTATTTTATGAAATAAATAAATATCATCGAATTTGTTTGACAACTTCAGAACAATTTTATCAGTGTCTGTACCTCGCTTGTACACCATGCAATCCGTTATCGCATTCGATTCCCAGTCGCCGAAAGCAGCTGCTGGCAGGATGTGCATCAGACATGATGTGGCTAACCGGCCACATCCAAAGTCGATTCGTATGTAGTTAATGTTACTACTCTCGCGCGCACCAGCTCGCCTCTCTGCCCCATACTTTCCAACCCCCAACCGTGACTCTTACGCGACGGAAGTCGAATGTCGTAAAACCGCGCCATGGCCACGCATCCTGTTTGGGGAAAACACCTTCAGGTGGTCTCCCTGGTTGGTGGTTGGGGCAAGAAGAAGTCACACGTCTGCTTGGACGCGAACCGCATGCAAATGAACGTACGAAAGCGGTCGTTTCGATGGCGCGTATCGCGAACGGCGGTACCCAGAGCTACGTCCAATTTCGGGTATGATGTGAGCCGCTCGTGGATGCACAGCGTTTGATGGGTTTTAGGCATTTTGGTACGAAGTATTTCCTTCATGGCGAAAAGAAAAAAAAAATCGAAGAGAAAGAGAGAGCAAGTGAACAAAACAAAAAAAAGATGAAACAAGATAAGGTAATCAACCATGCGCCTCCATTTCGTTTTATTTTTTTTGTTCGGCATGTGTCGAGGAAAAAACCAACCACACAGTTGGTTCTCAGCACAGGAGTAGAGGTACCTTCATATCCTACCCGTCTACCCCCAACCTCACCTTTCCGGCCAGGGTTGAAAGGATGAAACGAAACGGGTGAAAGTTTAGCTCCGAATTAAGTTATTCTAATTTGATCGTAAAAATACACGAAATTGAAATGGTTTTTTTTGTGCCTTCCCCACCACTGTCCCGGTTTTTTTCGGGCATAAAATTCGGTAAAATATGTGCAGCAACAACAAACAACCGGGCACGCAGCTTTATGGTGAGCAACTAACACTGGGAGGGCGGCAAAACCGCTCGTTGCTCATCGCAAACAGGCAGGGATGAAAAGATTGCCACGGGTTCCCGGGACACGGTTCGGTTTCCTGCGCCGATGCAGTGGATATGATTGTGTGGTGTTTTTTTTCTCTTCGTAAGAGGTTTTCATGGTTGAACATACACTTTCCTGCACCCCACTTTCCTTCAACCGGGTATTGCTTCCATTCGTTCCATCCGAATCCGGAAGGAAGTGCGACCCACCACAAGGCGCACAAGGGTATGAAGTGGAAAATTGAATGACCACGTACCGGTACTGTTTATGATCGTATTTTTAGTAGGGAAAATGGGGAAAGTACACACAAACTCTTTCGTTTGCAGTGTTTGCTCCTTTTTCCCACCACTTCAGTGCCACATCCCAAAACCTTATCGAACTTTTTCTTTCGTACCGCGTCAACCGGTCAAAGTTTTCCGTTTGATGCTGTTGAGTTTTCTTCCACTCCCGATCCTGATCACCCATTTCTAGTGGGGCTGGGGGAGAGTGTCCGTTTGATCGGTACTGTTTGGAATGTGCAGCCGGTTTCTTTTTCGGTTTAAAAAATGTTTCCTATATTTTCCTTCAGGTTTTGTGAAGAGTCTTTGCAATCGTAAATAATTTAGTGCACAAAATTTTTGCTATCGAGAGAGTTGGAGCTTCATATGCATGGCCTCGAGACAACACAACAAAGAGCTGATGGGAAAGGGGGATATGAGGTGGGAACGGGCGTCCACTGGACCACCGTATTCGGGATGAAAACAGCTCCTATGCGATACGATCAGATAAAAGGCAATGAATGTGTCTATCGACCAGGCGTCTTGCCGATAGAACGGCAGCCAGACGTGGAAAAAAGCTCTTCACGGGCAGGATTCGCCGAAAAAATGCCACATCTCTTGGCATGGGGTTGAAGAAAAGGAAACCACAACAAAAACTGTTAAATGCCACCACCGGAGAAAGCTCACTCACTCACAGGGCGACAGAAGATCCATAAATATTGTCCACCAACAAAACCACGGCACGGTTAATTTTATCTTCATTTTTGCGCCGTCCGTCCGTTTTTCATTCTGTTTTGCTTTTGCTACTCCACTCACGTGATCGTGTACGCACTAAGTGATTTCTTCGGTTGAGCTCGGCTGTTTTTGGTGGCCAGGTCAGGAATGAAATATTGGAACCGAGTGCTGGAAATAAGATCTTCCGTCCCCGACTTCCATCCTATCGCATAACAACCCGACGTCTTTCCGGAACGGACATTTTGTTTGCAATTTGCCAACCAACAGACGATTCTTGTTGTTGCGCGAACCCGATTCCCGGTGCCAAGGGGAGAAGCGGAACAAGTAGAAAAAAAAAACTCCTGAATGCTTGAAGCTTTTCCTTCGCTCGGTGTGCGAACGGTGAATTATGTCTTAATTTATGGCACACAACCACACAACCTTCGGGTCTGCGCTGTCGCCGGTTAAGGCGTTATTTTTGTGAGTGAGGGAGCAATGATTTTCCGTGCAACGGGACGAGGGTGCAATGGGCCGATTTTTATGGACGACGTGAGGTGCTTTATTTGCTTCGGTTCACTCCACAAACACACACACACACACATACACCCGGCTGCACACAGTGTCGTTTGGGAAAGTGGATAACAAGCACTATCGCTACTATTGCACTATACTGCTAGTGCTTGCCGTGTCCCCTATGCCTTCCGAGCGAATTCATTTATGCTGTCATCAAGGCCATGGATCGTTTCGATCATGAAAAGAACGAAGGCAGAGGGCGAAAAGGCAAGCAAGACGAGAAGGAAGCAGCGAAAAATAATCTCGGAAAATGGGTATAAATATAAGGACACATTAAAATAAATTTCCCATACGCTCAGGATCACAAACGGCTGGAAGGGAAGAGTGAAGAAGCGCCCTACTCTAATATCAAAGGTTGAGCCAAACACGACGGATACTCGACCGGATAAGGCAAAGGTCCCAAGGGCACACGGTACGGATTAGCCGGGATTAGATGGACCGGGAACGATGAAGAAAGTGCCCGAGCTGCCTCGAACCACATCGTTTTTATGTGGGTGTAGGTCATAATTGTCATCGCACTGGATGTTACGCTGGAAAGCATTTGTAAGAGGGTTGTAAGGCAGCTTAACTATTTACATACAGCCGTGAAAAATGGCATTTTGAGGTGAGGAGGATTATAATTTGCTATATAGGTGTTGACTCCTTTTTCTGCACGGTGACTCTCCGGAATGCTTCAGATGATAATGGATAGTAATTTGATTTGAACATTCCACTGTGATTATGATTTCCGTATACACTATAATAAAGCCTAGTCTATGCTACTATGACACATAGTTTTATTATTATTGTATTAAATGCCTATTTTACTGACACAGTTTTTGGAATGCCCATTTGGATAATTTTCTGAACCGTAAACGAAAGTGAATAAATCAAATACGAGTTATTTTTTATTTAAAGCCCCAGCTATTTTGTAATGATGGAAATGTTTCCTATCACATGTTGCAGGACTTTGTTTTTGCCACAACGTAGTTTATTTGATACGAATATTATTTCCAAAATATAATCCAATAAAAATGATAATCAATTAAACAAACAATAATTATTTCAACCATCATATTCAGCTCCCATCGGGGTAGTGGAGTGTTTTATGTTATTTTTTTTTTAATTGCATAATATTTGACAACAAAATTAAAGGATAAATTTAATATTTAACTTCCATCCGTAAATATAAGTTCCTCTGTCAACACCTCGAGGCTGTAAACGCAAACCGTTCAAGCGATGAACTTTCGCCGTTTTGCCTTCCCAAGCGACCAGGTGCCACCCGCTGGTGCCGATAATGAACGCATAATGAACACGAATCATTGTTTCGTAATAATTTATCGCCAACCCTGCTCATAACTGACCTCAACGGTTCGATGCAAAATTTATGAACCCCTTTCATTCCGCACCGCCATTCACTTTATCGCTCCGGTGGGAGTCACCCTTTGCGATCTAGTCGCTATCTCCCGAGTCGTTGACGGAGATCAAGGTCCAAGTTATTCAACCAAACCGTTTACCACGGCGCTGCAAGCGGCCGATGTTTGAAGGTACGGTAGGGCCACTCAAAAAAAAAACCTCCCAAAACCTTCCCGACAATAGAGCGACCGGAGAAAAGAGTGTGAGACAAATTTGGCCGACGAAAAAAAAAGGGAACTGACAAAAACGGAACAGGATGCCGCCGAAGTTCTATGAGAAAATTTACAACGTGCAAACCGGATGTGCTACTTGATTTTTATCAAAATTCTCATTATGTAATAAATAAAGTTTTGCCCGCACGCTGTTCGCTGTGTCGCCCGGCTGTTTTCGACGATGTCCTGGCGTGCGTGTCGCTGCGAGTTTCTGTGTGTGTGTCCACGGGGCAGATCACAGCGGGATTGAACCGTGGCACGGGAAGGGCGACTATTCGCTAGATTTGGCGACAAGATATGTCAGTACTGTCGGTTGTTCTTCTTCCACCGTGAACTACAAGTGCATCCTACAGGTCAGTGGACTTGGCTTACGGCCGAAGTGCCGTACAAAAGGACTCATCCTTCCGGAGTATGTTGTTGTTTCGCTTGCTAGGCCGTGCGACTAACAACCGACCGTTCGCTTTTATCTTCGGCTGGTAAAAACTCTAGGGTAAAAACAACGCGTCGTTCACGTCGGGTTTCATTTTCACGTCGTGCAGGATCTACTAGTAACATTTTTCTTTTTTCGTTTATACTTTCCTGTTTCTCCTCTCTAGCCCTTTTTCAGAGCTCAGTGGACGTGCTGTTACGAAAGCGATGCTATATGCGATATGTTTTTTTCCTGTTTCATGCAATGTTTTTGTCCACTCGTTGTTAGATTTGCCACGCGATGTTTTTTTTTTTAATTCTCGTCTTTTAACTCACACTTGCCCATCCATGTGGCAGTATGAAGAAACGTGGCCGAGTGTCAGAATGGTTCGCGGGATGAAATTTATGCGACGTGATGTCGTCACAGCGTGTGCCACAAACTGGGCGTGTGGTGAGTGAGTTGTGTGTTGGTTTTGAACCGGAAGATGGAGTTTAGTTTTTGCCGTAAAACTTTCACGCATTTTAAGTTAATATCGTTAATACTATCATTGAGAAAATATGTACCTATTTGAATAAAATTTTTGGTGCGTGTAACTCATATTTCTGAATGAAAAGAAGGCAGATCAGAAAAAGGTCATGTACAATATATAGTGTTATTCCGTAGCATGGACATTGAATCTATTCAAAAGACTTCAAGGACAGGAAAGCAAATTTTGTTGTTAAATACAATATTAACAACAAATTTTTACCCTTATTGTAGTAATTTTATTTCAATCCAGAATTTGTTAAGGTAATTTCAATAATCTTAAAAAAAATAATATGATCAAGAGAGAGATTAATTTGAATAGTTAATTCATGTCAAAAATAAAGTTTGTTTGGAACCCGGAGATTAAATACTACGCTTCTGATTTAAGAATTAATGAAGAACACTTTTCTGCACATAATTTAGGAAAAATTAAGATCACTCGATCTAACCTATATTATAAATCTAAATAAGCGATAAATGGTACGGATTCGAAAGTTTTCACATTGCTAATGAACACCGCGTGATGTTTCCTTCCTTTATTTATTAACACATTTCTGGGCCAATCTGAAACTTCTGACGGAAGTATTCGGCCGCGAATCACGATAAATGGTCATAAATTAGCGCGCGATTAGCGCTGCCGATGCTGCCGGTCGCGTCCGGCACCGATGGAGCTCCGAAAGTGACGGCCAAATTATGTGAAAGCGGAAAAACGCACCTATAGAAGCAAAATGGGAAAGTGAACCGGGCAGAGGAAAACAGGAAAAATTAATCACTCACTTCAGTTCCGAAAGCGAAGCGAAAAGATTTGCCATGGAATAACTCTTCCCACCGCTCGTTGTGTTATTCTTTTGATTTTTTAGGTTTTCGCTGAACATTCTCAGCATACGTTCTTTCCTTGGGTTTTCAAAGAAAAGTTCAAGTTCTTTCCATTCACGCCGCGAGCTATTTTCGGGTGCAGCGCAGGAGCCCTTCCAATCTCACCATCAAAAGAACCACGTGCGGCAGGGAAGTGCCCGAATGACTGGAACGCACGGCAGGAAGGCTTAGTGCAATGGTTTGGTAATTTTTATGGGTTTTGCGATAACTGTTGGTGGAAAGCGAGTCCCGTGGAGCGGTGTTACAGCTTTTTTTTCTTCTTTCCCCGGTATGCCCTGTACACGCGTGCTGATGTTGGATAAAGTGATTAAATTGATTTCGATAAGCTAGACGGGAAAAACAGGTGCGAGTTTCTCCTGCACGATTGGTGGTCAGCGGCGTGGTGCGATTGCCATTTGTTACAGTACAAATTGGTGCGTGAAACGCGTAGGGTTGGTATTTACATAATTTCGTAACGATTCCACTTGCCGATAACTGATAATTAGGAGGAAGGAGGATATGTGAATGACCATACAAAGCATGCCCCAATTGGTTTTATACTGCTGGATGAGTTTTAAAGAGCGTTTAGATCCCAAACTATTTTAAGCATTATTTTTAAATAAATGAAAATCACGTACTCCCATCCCAACCAATCAAACGATGTTTAAAAATACGACATCGTGATCAAATATCTTGTTAAAATTCAAACCAACACGTACGTCCCCAAAATCAGGTCAACGGGCATACAAATTGGGAATGTGCAAAATATGCCTAGACCGATAGATTCTCGCACGTACCTTCATTAAAAATTCATTCGGGCTGAGAGAAGCATCCACTGCACATCCACTCGATTTCCCACGTTCGAGATCGATCAAAATTGCACCGTCAACCGTTCCTTGGCCGAACGAAATAGAGCAATTTAATAAAACACACCATTCGAACACGAAAACGAATGGCTTTTGTCTGTGCCCGAGCGCCGAGACATTCGACCGAGTGTGCGCTTCTCAGAAAAGGAGAGACGACATAAAAAAAAAACACCAAACCTAAGGATGGGAGATAATCATTTATCAAGATTTGGTTCCGTCGCTCGCACGCTTTAATCACACGTGAAAGTGCATAAAATAGAACCTCCTTCCTTTCGGCTGCCGGCCTTCGTCCGCTTGGGTGGAAGACATAAAACGTCCGTGGTAGAATGGGCTGGCTCCGGGACGGATTTCTTACAACACACCGATGCACCGATGAATTGAACGGTGTGGAAAATTTGCCAGAATAGATCGTCGGAGCTGGGTGAATGGGTTGGAAAATGAGAATGATTCCCGTTTCCCGATCTGCCGGGTTCTCCGTTTCCGGCTCTTACCACCACTCAAGCCCACATACACCGGTCGCTCCCGGGCTCGGCTCGTTATCAGATTTATAAAATCCATAAAAACAATAATACGGTTTTAATATAATCATACATTAAATTTTATAGGACATCATTCAGTGTGTTATTATGTGCGAACGCCCCGGGACGGGAACACGCGGGCGATTCGACGCCCGGGCAGCGACGGTTGCCAAGCCTTTTGCTGGAATGCTTTCTTTGCGATGTAGG
>JXWZ01001996.1:0-18940 GCA_000956215.1 Anopheles farauti No. 4 | reverse complement strand
TCAAATCTCTGAGAAGGAGAAAATATTTTTGAATTAAATTTTATCTTTTTATTATCATTTTATTAAGAAACAATATGTAATCGTTATGATTAGCTAATTATTTCATAATATTTAAGTTTAAAACAATAAATCTAGGTAACAATAATATATAAAGCAGCAAGACATCTCTTGTGGCTTTAGTACCGTTTTGTTACTACAGGGTTTCTGATTCCCGATGAAATAAGAATAAAACCGATAATGCCAAATCACTATCACTTCAACGCTATTTCAAGTATTTTTTCAGACACTCTGCCAGCATGTGCCCCACAAGACGACTCTTTCAATGCCCTTTGTTGACAAATACCGTCTAGACACTCTCCAGCGGTGGTAACTATTAGCTGTGATACTTTTATTTTCTCTTTCCACCTTATCAAATATGGCACAGTTTGAAGTTTCCTTCAACCACAATGCAAGTTCTAAAGTGGACAAAAAGTTTGACACATGTAAAAATACCGCGAAACGTATGTTTGTTTTAAAATAAAATAAAAGTCTACCATACAAACAACCCTTACTGCGCCTTATAACGCGAGTGGAAGAAAAAAAAAACGCTCCCTCAACCATGTTGTTGTGGTGTTTATTCAAATCTAAATTAAATATCAACTTACCGCGCGCGGGTTACAGTGCAATAAGTCAGCCAGCCAGTTTGACCATCTGCACGTACCCGCGTGGTATAAACTGACCAGGCCCCGCTTTTTTTTATCTAACAAACAAACTTCGTATCCCAATGGCGAGAAGCGATGGCTAGCCCCAACAACGGGACGGCCCTTATCAGCCCATGTTTAGTTCGTGTTTGTAGCGTGCACACTCGCAAACAGTGTGATCCTATTTTTGCCCCCTTCCAGGCTCGAAACCGATTGTTTACGCTTTCTTGGGGCTCGCCAACAATCAACAAACATCGACTTTTATCCAGTAACTGTCAACATGAGCGCAACTGTTAAATGCGTCGTTTGTGGTTTTGTTTTGTTGCATTCGCATTTATTCGCAAATGCGCACATTAGGCATGGAAAGCGCTAGGTCCAAAATTCGTTGTCTTAACTTACTTCAGCTTCACAAAATATTAACCGATTTAGAATTATTTTCATTGATGCTTCACATGAAAAAAGCAAACGTAGTGTTTCTGCAGTCAAATTGTCCCATACAATAGGTAAACGAGAATGAAGGTTTGAGAATAATGAAAAAAAAAAACGGATAAAGCACGTGGCAGAAGCTATGACTAAATCGCCAATTGCTCGGTGATTGAATAACAATTCACGCACAGCTTGTTGGGAAGAGGCCTTTTGAAATGGTATGTAATTCATAGGCATACAAAGAAGCTTTATATCCCATTTAACATATTTCCTACATCCAACGTGCATCCACTTTAAACGCGATTTAAATCAATACGCTACCCAGTGCACTTTAACGTGGAAGTTAACATAAAATTAGATTTTTCTATTACACCTCTCCGTGGCAACGCATCGATCATAACGATGCAAACGATTACATCACCATCATCATCATCATCATCGTAATCATCGTCGTCGGTACGATTATCAATGAGTGGATTCAATCTAGCGAGGCTAAATACCATCCATCTCCGTCCGCCCTCGAGCGCGGCGTATGGAACGGACAGTTTGGGGTGAGTTGCCACAATAGTTGCGATTTTACATTTCAACAGCATACCAGTCGTGTTTTGCGATATGTGGGCCCAATTTTCCGATCACTTTCCCAGTCCATCCCACCCACCAGTTTGCCAGCACTCGTAACCGCTTCACTCGCAGTTCATTGGCTATGAAATATTCAGACGCGATTTGCCGATGAACCGTGCATATCGCCCGGAATGCAGGCTCTCTTCCACCCAAACGGAGCCAGCCAAAACGGGGATCCCGACACATACACCCATTACCCTAGACGCTCCATTACACGTGTATCCGTTTCTCGTGTACGTGTGCAGTGTTGGTGCCCTGCCGTGAAGGATGGCACGATACGATTTACTTCGAAAGTCATCCTCATGATATGCGCTGTCAGCACCAGTAGCACCAGCGGCGTGGCAAACCCTAAGTCCCTTGGCGCCGCCAGTCTCTGCCCTCTTGCCCTTTTCCGCTTTCCTGTCACATCCCTTCGGAATGTATCGTTTATCAACCAGCATGGTCCACGGAAATGTGCGGATAATCATCCGACTAATGAAAAACCCACCGATGGGGGGGAAACCGTTCTGAGGGCATCTCTGGGCACCGGCTCGGATATCCCACAGTGGGCTATCTTACACACACACACACACACGCACACAAACAAACACGGTATGGGGAGTGTATGGGGTGCAATAGTTGCTCATTCCGGGGAGCACAGTGTGGTACACGATTTTTGTCGGTATAGCGATTATTTATTTTCTACTTTATCGATTCGTATTTTGCAGCGTTTCATTAAATTGTAATGTGCTTTATGTGTTCTAACTAATTTATTTTATAAATTTATTAATTTTAGTAACATAACTAATTTATTTATTTTTCACAATTTTTTTTACATGTTGTTTTCTAAAATAAATATAAAACTTATGGTAGCTCTTCGTTTTGAAAAAATGACAAATTTTTTTCAAAAATATATGAAATATGTTGTATGTTTTCATATCTTCCTGATATATTGTTTGAAATTTTCGAATTTTGGACAAAATCAATATTAGTAAAATGGTTAGTTTTCGTGGTCATTCCAGCTACAATTGATTTACTATTTTCTATCCAACCGACTCCATGAAAAATCGTCAAAACAACCTTCCACTACTGTCTCCGGTGCCTCCTGCAGTGCTGACAACGCCGAATGCAACCGTGCTCGAGATAAACAGTTTACAGGGAGACACCGAGAACTGTCGGATAAAAATTTGATGGGTGACTGAGCAAATCGTTAATTATTCAGCTGGAAATTGAAGTTCCATCAGCATTCACGGCCAGGCGCCCCGTGCGTCCGTCCTTCCGGCCAGGGCATCCGGTGCAGCCCGGCACGTCCTGTCGTGCGGTGTCCTATCTCTCGTGTGTCCATTTTACCAGCTCGGCTAACAGCTCGGAACACGGGACATATTATCGGCACAATACGAGGGCTGACATCGAGCCAGCCAGCCAGCCAGCCAGCGGACCAGCAGTAACGAGGTGGACAGTTGAAGCGAATGGTGCGTGGAAATATTGATGCTTCTATCCAATCAACGCAAATTGAGCATAGTTTGCTTCCACCCGACTAACCCGATGGGTAGTCGCGGGACAGCGCGGGGGCAGCACGACGCAAACGACGTTAGATTTTGATTACCCTGTCAGCGGATTTAGTCGGTTCGATCGGCTCAACCAGCTGCAAACGATGACAGATATTTCGGGATGTTTCATTTCGAAATTTTCCAATAATTAAATGGCTGACCGAGCGGGTCCGGGATGCTCGTGAGTGAATGAATCCGAACAGCGGGTCGAATAGTTGATGTGTCAACGTTACGTTGCGCACACTGTTAAAACGTCAGCCAGATACATTTTGGACAGATTTCACGATGTAGGAATAATCAACTGGTTGTCGGAGGGAAATACTGTTGGGACTTGTTGAGATACATAGATTGAAAAACTCTCAGGAAAATTTTATTTTTAACATGCTACGACATTCAAATGAGAATGTTCTTATTGCATAACTTAAGCAAACATTAAATAATTATTTAAAATATACTTTTGAGCCTAATAATTCCAAGAAGAAAAAAATTAATATTTTTAATTAAACCATATACTAAAATGGAACTCCTACTCTTGAAAGAAATGAAATTGTTGGGAAATATTTCAAATTTGATTTTCTGTTCATAAGTTTGTCCAATTTGTCCACCATAATGCGCAAAACAAGCGACACGACTTCCAACACATATTTGTATCATCTTGATCCGTACCGTAGCGAGAACCACTTCCGGCATGCATCACGTCCACCGGTCCGAAATATCGACACTCGACACGGACGCACCTGATGACGAACGCTTTGATCCGGCTTCAGCCAAACTAGGTTAACGTCGATTGGTGAAAATCCGCACTGGCTGCACGGTATGCGTGCGTGAACCTTTTATTATTTAACTCTACCGTTGCCGACAGTGCCTCAAGATATCTGCAGTGCGTGACGCGCGTATTTGCCCGCTGCGTCCTAGATCATGCGACGGTATTGATTTGCGACCGGTGGATTTGGAGCGGGTTTTCGTGATCGATCGGTGGAATAAGTTTTAAGCAGGGATAACCACTGTCGTTACCGCCACAACCGGCAGGATTTACCGATTATAAGGTAATTTTTCATCGAATCTTTCTCACAGGAACTAAGGGAGCCATCGAGTAGCATTCTGCTTTCGAAATACTCATTACAGTATTTCGCTTGAACCGTCTTTGATGCGGAAAGATCTTACCAGTATCAGGCGGAAAGATTTGAAGGGATTTCATTTGGATTGCTTTTTCTCACTTACCACCAGGAAGTTCTCATGGGAAAAGGCGATCATTTTTCTAATTTTCTCACCCCTCACGAACGGTAGCTAGTTATCTAAACGTTTAGATCGTTTTTTTCCGGACCGAAGTTCGGAGTGAATGATTGCAACTTTATCTGCACTCTCACTCACTCGCTCCCTCACTCTTTCTCCGTTTTGGTGTGTCTCTTTCGCATCATCCCAGCTTCACAGGAAAACAGATTGCGAACTTCCAAGTCGTTGCGAGTTTTTCTTCACGAATTTCGCTTAGGCTCGTTAAGAGCTCACCGTTCTGCCGCCCTAGTGGAGGCTTTCCAAGCAAGCAAAATTCATCAAAACGTTACATCATGGAGGGAAACGAGAAGAGTTCGTTTAATCTTCTCGCCCCCCCCCCCCCCCCTCCTCACCCGAAAAAAAGCCTTTACGAATGGGAAGGGAAGTTAGGACGATAGTGCCCCGTTTGCTTCACTATCGTCCTAAGTTTGGCATCCGAGTCAGCTCTTTGTGGAAGTTGGCAATGTTATAGATGGGTGAGAAAGCGAGTTCCTTACCGCCAACAATCCATCAAAAAGCAAACCTTACCCTATCGTCCTCATCAGCCTCATCCACCGGGGAGGCTGAAGTAACGAAGTTGTAGCACTCTCGTATTTTTCTCCTCCTACCAGCACAATCCTCCCCCCGTCGGGTGGTTCATCATCATCAGGATCTCGGCGAGAGAAGCAGTAACAGCAGGCCAAATAATGCTGTTCTGCTGTACCGTGGGGCGTCTTATCTTTAATGGTTGGCATCACCCTCGACGGAACTACCACTCTCCATTTCCTAGCAGGAAGTTTTCATTTACTGCAACAATTTTTCTAAAGCTTACAGTCAAAGTCAGATTGACGGAGGGTATTACACGAGTTAGTAGGGAAGGTGCGCCTAACAACATACAAAAAAAAACTGTAAAGGCTGCACTTTTCGGAAATGCAGCCTTTAGCCGAGGAAACCTTCTGTTGTCTACTTTGCATGGTAGAAACAGATGCTTTACAAAGGAACTTTGTAAACGAAGCTCCACAATGGTACATTAAGGAGGAAATAACGAAAGAAGTAAGCTGTTTGTGCATGAAAATTCGCTCGTGGAGCATGTTGGGATAAGAGAATGTTTTCTTTTTGGACGTAAGAATACATTTTTCCACTCAATGTTTCACTCAAAAAGAGACATCGTGAGGATGATATGATAAAAACAGAGTTTCTTGTCTGTTTGACACAAACTGCTTCTGTTCAATTGGATAATAATTTATGTCTTTTTATAGTGATACATTGTTGTTTAGAATAATTACAGTAATTGCTTGCGTTTAGTTTGCTTTGAAATAAACTAAAAAACAAATCCTTTTTGTAAATTAACAAAACAATACGACATCAGCTTAACAACTTCGAAGTCTATCATCGTTGCTCATGCGTTATTCGCGTCATAGTGAAGGACAACATGCCGTTTGCCGTGACGTGCCTGTCATTGAAATGAGAAAGAATGTGATTCAATGCAAATTCTGCAGCTTAAACTCCGGTAATTATATATTGGAAAATTTCCATCATTAATCCATAAAAGCACAAATCCGTTGCATGCCAAGTAGTATGGTAGTAAACCCAGGCGCAACATTCATTTCCCTATGTTAAAACAAAGGCATTCTCCTGCTACAGCTGCTCCAATTGTCTTTGCTGCAACAGATCCCATGTTCGATGCGTCTCACCGCCACCGACCTCACGCCACGGCGAGAAACCATCATTATCCAATTGTACTATTCGATATGACCATTCCTCCGCTCATCGCCGTGGATCCCGGCCCGGAGTGACGCGGGTACGTGCTGTTTTCTGCATTCCGGTAGTAATTTTCCATACACCAGCATTGCATCAGCTGCTCGCGAAGTCGCTCGGGCCAGACTGTGAGACGCCCGGTAAATCGAACGGCTGTGTCCACGTGGCGAGCAGCTGATACAACCCAACTCGACTGAAATCGGACCGATGAGATCATCGTGCTGCTACTCATATGGCCATGCTTACTTTGCTCCCCACAGAACCCCACATTTCCGATAATTGATCCTCTCCGGCCTCCCATCGGCCGATGCCGGGCTTGGATTCGTGATGGGCCGGAGGCGGGTCAATTATTTTTAATGACACACACTCCGAAACCGCCTCAAAGTGGCCCACGCGCACGGTTGATGGATCGAAATCGTTGATCTAAACGTATGGAAGTTTTATGACCGATCGTTCTCGAACGGGTTCTAGGTAAACGATCAGTTTTATGGCATTTCAACTGCATGAAGCGTTAGTGGTAGAATAAAAAAAGTGAGAGCTAATAAAAGTAAGAGGAACCATATGATGAGTATGCGTGTGTGTGTTTGAGGATGAAACGACAAACAAGTGGCTATTTGGAGCAAGGCTTACGTTAGATTTACTCGTTTCAACATTGAATGGTTAAAGCTTGTACGTGAACTGTAAATTAATTAAATTAGTGTTACCAAGCTCCGATATTACACCGCTCAATCAATGTACATTTTACTCAACAAGTATTATAACATAAAAAAATTAGCACATAACGTTCTATAAAAATGAAATATTTTATATTCTTACAAAATAAACGTTTCAAATTATTCTATTTTTTCATGTTACAGTTTATGAGATTTTGTGGGCATGCCAGGTAAGCTTATATCAGTGTTTTTTTCTGTAACTGTTTTTTTACCAATAAGTTAATAAGTTTTTCAAACTCTCAATCGATGTTCCAAATTTGACCTTTTTTATTCAATAATTTGATTATAAGAAACGTTTTTAGCCGTCTATCTTTATTTTGATGTCACGTGCTAAAAATAAATTCGATGTAATGAGCCCTTTCATTACCAACAGTTAACGATGTATTTTTTAATGTTTTCGTACATGTGTTAAAAAAACCGTGTTCATTGTGTTTTTGTGTATCTGTTCTTCCTAATAATTGTAGCAAACACTTACTCATCAACACCATTACCGGTGCATTATCGTCTTATTTCTAAAAACCAACCCCCCGGAAAGCGTGCACAAAGCGAAACGTGCTCTCAAACAGCTGATGGGTGGTCGTCAAACCTTTCTTGCCATTTGAACGCGCCGGTCTATCACCCCACCTTCCCCTCCCCTTCCCCTCTCTCGGGTGCCACCTTCATCACCAGAAGCTGCTGATCTAATTTTCGCAAATTTCACCCTTCACTAGGTCACCACCATCTTCTTCCTGTCCTGCTGTCCGCGTTCCTTCACTTCGGTTCCTTTCTAATGCTCGTGAACTCCGCTCGGTCCGCTCGCTCGTCGCTCGTCGTTCGTCGCTCGTCGTTCGTGTGCATCACACCGGCTGTCAGCCACGGAACAGCTGTTTTGCGCTCGCGCCTTCCGTTACGATTGTGTTCCTCAACCTCCTCCCCGCATACACTGCTTCTAGCTCCCAATAATTAGCAACCCCTCACGTTTATTGGAGGTCACCCTCAGTCACACCTTTTACGCCAGCTTCGGCTCACTCGCAACGGAGCCAGAACGGAACGATGACGGATCGCGGCTGGTGGTGGTGCCGCCTTCAGCCTCCACGTCACCCTCCAGCCGGTCCGAAACCCTTAACCGAAACGTATTGGTATTGAAGAGCTTCTATCTTCGTACACGGCTGTATTGGTGTGTATTTGTGGGGTGGGAGAAGGGAAGGCGTTTTTGTGTCGCCTTGCGTCAATATTCCGTTTCATAACGCACGACCCGGCGGCGACCGAATGTCTAGTTTTCTACAAACCATCGGGGTGGGTGTGTGTTTTTCGCTCATTTTTTCCCGCCCCTGCTTCTCCCCACCATAGCCGGTGAAGCCGGCAAAGTCACATTGCACCCATCGGTATCGTCGGTGCGGTCGATGTGTTGGGGATTAGTTTTCGCGAAACGCACGTGCTGTGGCGGGGGAGTTAGGGAAGGAAGCTCCACAAAGTCACCACCACCACCGTCGAAGTGTTCGGTTCGCGCGTTTGGTACTGCGCAAGCCGCAACTTACTTTGCGCATCACTGTTTCCGAGCCGGGCCGCGGCAGGGTGGTGGAACGTCGCGCGGCCTGAACCATTTAAGGGTGCGCATGTGTGGCTGTATGCGTTTGCATTCCATATGTACACGCGTATGACTTATGTACTGCAGTGCTTTGTGTGCGCAACAACAGCAAAAAAAAAGGAAAATAAATAAAACGAAACAGCCAGCACCGTCGATAAAACGACGACCGGTTTGTACCGGGCCGCGATGTTCTACAGGGTTTTATTGGATGTCTCTCCACTCCATAGAGGCGAGCAGAGGGCGATGGTTGGTGATGGTCGATTAGGTTCTCAAGTGCTAAAAATTATACAACATCGCAATGTTTACTCGCACACGGGAGTGGGCTTTATAGCCATCTGCTTGTTTATTTGAACAACACCCTTTTTTGCTGCGAATCCAACAACGAATGTTCTGGAGTTAAACTTCGAAAAGTTACAACAGACGTAGTTGGCAAATTATAACCATTTAATGATACATTAATGTACGAAAACTCTTGATGGGATTGCCCAAAGTATACTTACTTTCACACTCTCATACGTTCGTTCTCTCTGGATCTAACATTGGGGTTTTTTCATCGCAGTTCTTTACGGGGACTCTTGGAAATTTATATTAAATCATAACGAATTATCTCTTTTACGATCTGAGTTATTTTATTGTGAAATCATCTTAAACTAGAGGAAAATTTTTCAGATTGTGAAAAATTAGACACATTCATCATAGTAGCCATATGAAAACGATATCTTTAGCGCCATCTAGTGAGGAGTAGCGTAAATGTTAAAAAAGCGAATAAATTAATTCACGTGTCAATCATTCCTGATTGTTATTCAAAAAAAGGTTTATCAAACTGCCTAAGCAATGGTTTTAATTTATTTTTTCATTAATCACAACTATCTCCATGTTTTAATTACTGTCCCCCCTTCTAATTCTAAACGGTGCTCCAAGTGATCGTGCTAAAACAAACGTTATACTTTCACTCGGCTTCCCCCTTTTGAAATGCACCAAAGCAAAGGGCAGTCGCTGTGTTTGTGTCCGTATGTGTTTGTTTTAATTCGAAAATTGCAATCGTAGCTAAATGACACTCAAACATACCGTCTTGGCTCGTTCGCTCGTTCGTTTTTATTTTGTTTCAAAATGCTAATGCAACCCGCATACAGTCCCGGTCCCGCAGTTCTACAGTTATTTCGTTTGTTTCAAGGTTTACACCTACGCGCATGTGTGTGTGTGTGTGTGTGTTGTGTGTGACAATTGTACATTATTAACTACCCTTCGCCACGACACACCAGCCGCGATTATTTCAATTAAGATCACTTTAATTAGTACAAGATTGCTAATAAATAAATTACACACGCTGCCGTGCGGTGGCTTTGGTTGGTTGTTTTGAGCAGTGGTTTCTGTTCGCAGCACGGGACGCCGGTGTGTTTTAGTGAAATCGCGAAAGGAGCTTCTCTCGAATGGTCGAGTTGGCCTTGACCAACACCATCACCATCGGCAGCGTACACTGTGGAGCCTAGTGTACGGATTCGTTCGGATTTCAATTGGATTGGATCATACGATACGCCGGCGTCGATATCGAGTGTTTTCCCTCGAAGGTAATGGAAAATTTTGAGCACCACCAGGGTCGTGTGCGCTCGCTCTGCCTTTGCTTTACCCGGTGGATGCAATCGAGCCTGGTGCATACACCCAGCCATACTGGCCCGATACGAAGCCGCGTCGGACAGCCGGACAAGTGCAGTTGGCCAGTGTTTGTCGATTGGTTGGGATGGGTTGTGATGATGCAACATCGCCTCAACAGGCCGGTAGCAGTGGTCGGTACATCATAACGAAGTGACCTATTATTGCGTGTAAGGATTATAGGGATGAGTTGGAATGGATTGAATTTTCATTATTCAACTCAAATGAGTTTTAAAGGGATCTCTATTATAAGCGAATAATAAACGTCGTTTTTAAGATAAAATTAAGCTTATGATTATGATTTATTTTGTTCATTCAATTAAACCAATCTTAGTTATAAATCTTAAAAACCGCTTCTACCAGTATATGAACATAAATTGCCACACTTTGCCGCCCACTGACCTAGAAGAACCCCGTCTGCCCATTCGAGTTTCGCTTGATAGTAAACAGCTGTTTTGCGGGCTGATATCATCATCATTTACTGTCACTGTTACGTTCGTGTTGCACCTTGGGAATGTATTTATATTCCATTTTAATTTGCATGAACTTTATTTTTTATTTACAATTCCGCACACGGAGATCCGTTTGTTGAGACAAAAGATGTGGTCTTAAATCTTGTCAGCTCATACAGCAAACATCATTAGAGAATCTCAAGTAGGTGTATTATCCGTCGATTCGTTCGGCTTGCCTCCTCCCACTTTGTGTCACTAAGTTCAACGATTTTTTAACGATTCTTCATTTGCAAATATCATCCCCGGTGCCACGCATGCCGTGCCAGCCATCGGTCCGTATAATGTTCCATCCTATTTTCGTCTGCATTTGCCTGCGTGTGTCCTCACGACAACCACGGGCCCATCAATCATGCTGGCAAAATGGCAAAAAATAGCACCCGGGCGTCCGAATGTCTACCGAAACGACAAACTCGTCGTCCGGTTCGCGGTGTCCGCGTGCGGTGGAGGGCGATGTGCCCAGAACGGGCACATTATTCGAGTTTTTAGTTCACGCTCCACCCGTCGCTGATGCTCCCTCTGCCTGCGGGAAGGATCTTTACAACGATTTCTTCGGAAGGTTATTTTTGAAACGCTGAAGCAAGTGTACAAGAGCGCGTGTCAAACGTGTCAGTGATGGTATCGTATTTTTTAAATTCTAAAAGAATGTTGTACATGTGGTTGCGGAGCTTTCTTTTTTACATTTTCCATGAAAACGTCATCCGTGCCAGCTGTGATTGAAGGTGAAAAGATCGTGATCGTAGAGAAGCGATCTTGTTGGGATTGTGGCTTGAGTGGAGGGTGTAAAATAGGTTATCTCTTATCGGTCTTTTAATAAGCATTGTTGGAAACGAATGCTTTCAGAACCACTTTCATTTATTTTTGCTTGGTTTTATCTTGATTTTTTTAAATCTTTATTAAAAATATTTACACTTTTCGCATCGATCACCCGTTCACTGACACATGCCACAACCGTTCCACACTAAACGATACCAGTAGGTCACGCGGAAAACAGGCGAATCAACTCGTGAACCGCAGCTAAGCAATGTGAAGCGCAACAATAGCTAGAACCGCAGATTCATCAATCGTGTTGCGCTCGTGTTAGCTCGTGTTAATCCAGCATCGGATTACATCGGCACGAAAACCACAACACATCTCACCGGGCGACGGGACAAAGTAAACTCGTGTGCCTGTTGGTGCGAAATTCAATCGCCGTTCGCCTCCAGCGTCACGTGTTTGCAAAGGGGTGATCTGATTCAAATTAACAATCGTGCGATCAGCGCAATCGTTTGCTTGGCCATATTCATTCACCTCTCCCAGGCAGGTCCTTCCTGAGATCAGGATGACAAATGTATGATTGATGATGCTGCACGGAGCACTGAGTTAAAATGTGCCACAAAATTGTCTTGTGTCTCCACAAAAACCAACAAAAAAAATCCAAACCTGTTTTTGCATACATGGAAGACAAACATGCACGAATAAAAGAGGAACCACTCCTTAAATTGCAAAAGCACTGCAAAACAAAAAACAAAACAGATGAACGACGTTTTTCTTCGCAGGGCTAATCAAGCTTTCACCAGGGGAATTGGGTAATCAACACCAGGGCTACACATTGCATTGAAAGCTCAATCATCACGTCATGACTGTCAGTTCGGTTCGGCTAATGAAGGATAACATCCGGGTCTGGGGGACTGGTGCTGATGGTGGTGGGACATACGGAAGATCCGGGTGGATGAGCCATCGATCGGGATCCCTTCGCGGTAAGTCGAAGCAGTCGTTTATGGGAGTAAATCGTGCCGGTTATACTTGTAATGATGATGGATGGGGAAGTCACACAAGAATTGATATTGAAATATTATCATGATGCAACGATTTGATAGCTGAAAAATTAAAACAATTTATTAGAATAAAAATGTATTTTTTGATGTGCGTAATAAATAAGAACGATAAAAGTAACAGCACCAAAATATGGAATGAACCAAAAGTATCTTTGGTTCTTGTGTCATTTAAATTTAAATAAACCTTGCCCGGTTCAACATCAATTTCGAAAATTCAATTTATTGGATTCAAAGCGAAATGAGACACACTAAAAATCCAATTTAAATTAGTTTTTTTTTTGGAGGCTCCTAACAAATGGCTGCTTTATATTACTGTGTCATTTTATTAGCCATTTCATCGCGTTCGAAAAACAGTAAAGGTGAGGCAGAAAAGCAGCTAAAAAAACTGCTCATATGCAAATCATCACCGCCCGTTGCAACCATTCGAGTTTATAATCCTTCAATCGTTTTACGATGCTCCTCCACACTAAAAACAGGAGTGCGTTCATTCCACCTTCGGCAACAGCGTTCGGTTAGTATTTTTTCCCTACTGATTTTTCAACTTTTATGATACGAAAGGTAATCAAAATGAAAGTTTATAGCGGTTCGTTACAGGAAACGACGGTAAATTCGCTCCCTTCCTTCCACACGGTCAAACATGGCAAATAGCGAAATGCAAAGCCGAAAAAACAAACGAGTCAAAATGACATGACTGATTACCATTTCTGTTGGCTTTTGTTCCACCTCGGGGGTGACCCGGTTTTTAATCTTTAGCCCGATGCAGTCGCGCGATGCTGACGATGACAATTGAACGGCACTCAATTATCTGGCGGGTGGAACCGGAATTCGTTTTTCCATTCGCATTAAGTTGATTGTGTGTATGCTTTTACTGCCGCATTTGATATGCCGGTGTATAATTCACATCGGGACGTACCTTTACCGTGCAGTTTTCCGTGTGTTTTTAAATGGTTCTTTTTATGTCTGTCACCGTCTGCGTCACTCATCGCTTGCCACGTTCACCGGTTCACGCCACCCTCATTATCTCAGCCCATAAAGCATTAGAACCTCGTTTCCAATAAACACCGGAAACATTTGTCTCTAAAGTGCAACATGCAGCAGCAGCAGCAGCAGCAGTGTGCATTGTTCTCTTTGCTCATTCGCAAATGAAAAAAAAAATCCGCCCCATGTTCACCTTTTGTCATTTATATTCGCGTCACGTAACCACGTTGAGCCAGTGAGTGAAATGAAATTTGTCGAGAGAAAAAAGTGCAGCACCCTCCATCCCACACAGATCGTTAATTTAATGAATATGCATTTAGAGAGAAATTGCATATTACCAGGGTCGGCCGGCCGTCCTCTGTCATTACCTGGTCGGCGGAGAATTGAGCAAATAAATCCACGGCTTGGTAAGAATACTGAATATTTCAAACGAACAGCTGTTTGCTCAGTTAACCAGAAAATGCAACAAAAAAAAACCCCAAACGAATCGGCCTACAAAAAAAAGACCTAGCTTCGTGCCGTCTGGCAATCAGCTGGTAGTTTGCTATAATTTTGCTAAACCACACCACCACACCACCGATGAGAATTAAGTGCGAATGTTGATGATAGGTGGAAGAAAATGAGGATCAGACAGACTCAAGAAAGAAACGTTCAACGAGCGAATTGCTTCCCCAGCAGAGAGTGTAGAACTGCTGGGTTTTTTTTTCTAAGGAATATTTATAATGTGATTGAAAATGATTGGATGGGAAGTGAGTGTCTTTGCTGCAAGTGAGCAATCCCAACAGAAAATAACACTTTTATTCGATTTATTACCCACTTTCAGGATAAAAAACGTTGTTATGAATAAATGAAGCATTAAGTATGATAATTTGAAATACTTTAATTATTAAAACTGCATTTAAAAAAAAATCAATATTTTTAGGGTTATATTTAACCTTTTCACCAGTTCCTTCCAATATTCCTGGTTGCCCGTTCGACACCTTTGCAAACGGAAAGCCCTAGAATGCAATTGTTTTGGAAGCTTCTTCTGGCAACACACAGGAAAGATTGTAGGTTGAAAGTCGAATCAAAGGGAATTAAAATTTTAAAACACAACTACCCACCACACCCCCACCGAACACAGGGAAAACTAATCTTTACCTTTCCACACCCGTCGCCCCATGTCTCGGTTTGCTCCACAAAGAAATCAATTTGAATTTTCCGACCCAGACACCTCGAATCGGAGCCATCGTGCACAAAACAGCACACTGTTGCTAGGCCCACTGGTCCACCCGGGACGGTCGAGTGAATGAACGCGCTCTCGAAGGGTAAAAGGCTTGCCGGGGGAGCGAAAAGGGGACAGGGTGCAATTTGAAAAGCCGGCTTAGACAATTCACTCCACAAATGGGTGGGAGAGGGGCGGCAAGAGTGGCCACGGTCGTAGGCACGGCGAGAAGGCGAATGGAAACAATGGAAGAAAATCGAAGGCTCGGATGGAAAGGCGAGAAAGAAGAAACAGAGAAACAGTTTTTCCAATAGGGTGGTTCCATCGCCACACCGGAAGAACGAGAGTTTGTGGGACAGGAGGGAGGGGTGATGGACGAAGGGAGCCTAGCAAAATTGCAATAGCACAATCAACAAAATACACCCCCACAGTACACACACACACACACACATACACATGCGCATACACGCACAAACATAAACACAATATCATTGTTGCGAGCCACAACATCTGGTCCGGCGAAGGTCTGTACCGAGCTCGAGGCGAAAGAGGGAGGCCGAAGTGCATGAAGAGGAGCGAATCGTCTTTTGCTCAATTTACTCACCCCTACCCTCCCAACCACGCTTCTCCGGACCGAAACTCCGGTGCGAGTTGAAGGTGAGCTGAGTGGAAAAGGGAAAGGCTCAGCTGATGGTGCCCGGTGTGCATGATGATGCCGGTGGTTTTGGAGCGTTCGTCCCCAGGCCACGCGGTTCGTTGGATGAGCTCCACTTCGTCTCTTCGTTGTTTGAAATAAAAAAGAGGAGAAAAAACACAAACACACACACACACACACACACACACACAACGCTGGTGCCGGGTCATGTCACTTTAGGCGAGCGCCGAGAGTAGCATGGAAAACACGGGGGGAGGGGGAGGTTTTTGGGGTTGGTTGATGTTGGCCCACACTGTTCCACCGCTCTTCCAAACACACACACACACACACACCACGGCTTCAGGTGGCTTTGTAGTTTCTGCAGCCAAGCCTAGCAAACGCTAGTTTTCGCTTGCTGTTGCTAGGCGAACGACGACTTCGACGTTGATGATGATGATGATGATGATGATAGTGAAAAACGCACGAGAAGGTGAAAAACAGCTGATGGATAGCTGGCCGGTTCGGGCTAGCTGTGTGAGTGTGGGGTGTAGGTTTGATTGGTACATGGGTAAGAGTAGCAGGCCATGAAAACATGTAGAACCGTTTTTTTTTTACAGAGCTTTCTAGTTGCTCCTTTTTTTCTTGTCATTTCGAGAAACAACACTTATTGTGAGCATTTATGCATAATTAACTCAACGTATATGCTTACGGGAGATGATATGAGAAATAATGATTAAATTAGTATAGTTCAAAAAATCATCAAAAATTCACAATAATTTTTCTACTCAAATTTTCGATCTTTTGTATGAATAAATCTAATGATTTATGTATTTTTTCAGTTACTATTTTACTTTTTGATATAATAAAAGAAGAATAATATTGCTCCAATTTGTATCACCACTGGTTGCTTATGTACACATTTTATGGCTTTATTAATTATCCAACGTTTACTGCACTGGTGCAAAATATTTTCTTACGATTTTTATTTTAGTAGCGTTTTATCATTTTTTTATACGGCACTCCATCCTCTCTCACTCTCTCTATTCTCCATTTGGCTCGCACTGTGATGCGTGTCTTGACCGTTGTTACTACCAGATGCTTATCAATGATGCATCAACGAACCGCCAGCTGCACACCTGTGAACTAGTTTTACGTTCAATTTTATTACGATTCATTACGCTGATTGCAATACTTCTGTCCGTCAGCAAGGACAGAAGGCTCTCCCTTCAGTAGGGACAGTGCAAAAATTGCACATATCTGTCACCGGCGAACCAACCGGGCTGTGGTTTGAGCGCCCGGTGCATCCATGTACATGCACAAAGCACGAACGAGCGAATGTGAAGAGGAGAAACAATCGATGCTAAATAATTCACACACACCCACCCGACAGAAAGAAGAAACCAAAGCCGAAGCGGGCAACGGGCGAGCCCGTGCTCCGATCGATATCTCGATGCACGGTGCGCTTTTCGGGCGGGTGGCTTTGGCCTACAAAATGCAAAGCTTCAGCGCAGCCGGTACTGCGATAAGGTAGACATAAAATCAGCTTGCTTTCGAATAACTCCTCTCGCTCACTCACTGAAGATGTCCTCCATTGCCACCGACGCCTTTTCCTTACATCTTTGACCGCCGAGACAGTGGGCACGTTGTCAAAAGTGTCGTCAGCCTATCACTTTTATGTCATGTTTCGAGTGACGTGCCTGCGGCGGCCTGTACGATGGGCCCGTCTTCGGCGAGGGGAGCTCGGGCTTGCTTGGGCTCCAAATGGGGAGGCCGCTGTCATCGCGGGTCATCGACACCAAATGGCCGCAGCTATGGTGTGTGCGCGTACGAGTGTTTAAGTGTTTGAGTGTGTGTGGAAAAGGCCCCCCAAGGGAGAGGGTTGTCTCTTCATGCCTAGACTTTATGCCAGCTTCTGTATGGCGTGAACTCCGGTCGGTTGCTCGCGCGTTGCACCGTTGCGCTGGGTGAGTGAATTTAAATAAAGTTTAGGAAAACAGCACGAGCCGTTACGACACGCGTCGCCGATGGGGTGAGCGGAAGCTGGCGGTGGTGGTGGAAGCTGGGAGTGGGAACTCACCACACATTGTAGTGTGAGTGCAAGAGATAAAGAAAGAAGTATGTTGCTACCATAAAGCCTAATGCAGATAAAAGTAAACCATCGCTGTGCTTCGACAAAACGAAGCAAAAAAATTGTGTTTCTAGAGTCGGTGGTTTTGGCCTCGATTACCACGCGCTAACATGCGTTAACGATGTGCTACGGTTCACATTATTCTATTCGAAATTTATATCAACTTTGAACACATTCATCATAACCGTTTGTATGATTTAAAGATTAGTAATTAAATATGTCTCTAAGTTTTTGTTGCTTAAATAGTATCATAATTATTGATTTTAATTCAAAACTTTTTCATCTTTTCATGTTCCAATTAAGTAAACATCATGTTTACTAACTAACTAACCAACTAATTTCAAATAAATAAAAAACAAACGTTATTTTATTAAAAAGAGCCAGCAATTATGAATCTGTTCAAATTTCGAAAATATAAATATACATTTTATTATTTCAAATATAATTAAACATAGTTTGAACAAGTGAATTAACATTATTAAACCATGAATCTTGTTTCATTTCGCGAAAGATACTCATTTCGAGATGTCATTTTGAGATATTTATAAACACCTTTTTCAACAAAAAATTGTTGGAATATTAATTTAATTTAATCCATTTTTGTTAGTTAGTGTAACTAAGACCTCAAAGTTGTTTTATTTAGCCTCCAATATATATTTTCACAAATTTGTCTTTAACCAACGGACGGTTAATAAAGCTTTCTTTTTATTGTTTCGCTTGCTGAAACCTTTACCGTACACAAGACTAGCGAAACATGGAGATGAGCCCCTCCTCTCCATCTCCTCTGCTGGGAAGGTTGTAAAAGCTGCGCACGAGACAACGACACACACCGACAATTGCATCACCATATCCGGGACACTTTCTACACGCCACTCTTCTTCAGCTCCCAACCCCAAAAAAAAAGAAAGAAGCAGCTCAACAATCAGCTGACCCCGCGCGCTTGTCGCTTCGGGTAACAATGTGGCACGATACGCTGTGGCGGTGTTGCCTCATTTCGTGCTTAGTCCCTCCCACCGCGAGTCCAACGGCCGAATCAATTATTCAACTCGCAACGCTCGGTAATTTAGCGAAAAGTGTACGAACATGAGGATTTGTGTACCGGCTACGTACCGGTCCCACTCCACACCGGTCGGCTTTCGGAAACATCTTACTCCCACCTCGAAAGCCCCCACCATCCACCATCCCCTCCCACGACCGGGGGCAAACGAAACCGAAACCGACCGGCCGGCCGGCTGGCCGGCTGGTCGGCTGGCTGGTTTGCCGGTCAGATCACCCCAAAGTGGCCACGGGGAAATCGAGGCCATTGAACCGTGACGAAAAGAGAAAAAAGTGTTTTTTTTTCGTTTGTATCTGTGTGTGTGTGTGTGTGTGTATGAGCCAAGCTGTCTTTTCAACGCTCGCTGGTATCTATTGAAGGTAAAATAGTCAGCGGTGTGGAAAATATGTCGAAACAAAAACATTTAGCAATAATAAGA
>JXWZ01001995.1:0-20915 GCA_000956215.1 Anopheles farauti No. 4 | reverse complement strand
TGTACATCGTTAAATCGATCGGTTCCCCGATTCGCACGCGACCGCACGTACCTGTTGGTTGTTGCATTGGTTTCCCAGTTGCGCCGCCGTGCCATTCTTGCGTGCTGTTTGCGTGATGCTTCACCAAGACCCCCCCCCCTCCCTCAACGTCGTGCAATTATGCAATAATGTGCGCGAGACGATCGTGCCGACCCGACCGGGCGCTCTCTCGGCGCAACTGGTCCATCATATGAACGGCAACACGACGGTGCTTTCGGTTTCAGTTCCACTCCAGCATCAGCCCCATTCGGACGGCTGCTAGCTGTCTGCGGTGAAGAGTTTGAAAGACGATCGTCGTTGTCGTCGGTTTGTGGGCTGCCCGTGGTGAACGTGTGATTTCAGTGTGAAAGTAGAAGGTTAGCAATCGTGTGCAATAAATATTGATATTTCATCCAAACCACCCCGAATCCGAAAAGGCCGGTGAATCGGACTGAGCAAATAATGATTATATCGCAAGCTGTCGAGCGAATATTTCGTGATATTGAGGCGGTGTTTTCCCGGTTTTGTGCGTGTTGCTAAAAAAAAAAGAAAATGAAATAGGGTAGCAAACCACCGGGTGGTGTCTTTTTTGGCACAGATTTGCGTGGCGTTAAGTAACCCGGCATGCGTGTTTACGAGCCGACGCGAGGTAGGAGCGATGTAAACATGCAAATAATCAATTTCTACGCTAGTGTTCGTTCACACCACGATTCGCGAAAGATAGTACGAGCGTTAAATTCCATCTCCCAGCACGTGTGTGTGTATCGATCAGCTGTGGTTTAAGGTTTGTGGCCGCGTGTCACGGATATAACAACAAACCCACCGATATTTCCAACGACCGACCGGTTCGCAAACAATTCAGCCCGAGCGCTGAAGCCTCTCCGTCGCGGAATGGGCAAGTGACGCTAACGCCCGCACGGTAACGGTAAAAAAAAAATGTCCGAACACCTTCGAAATCGCGGATGTCTTTCAGGGTCAGCTTTTCCCAAGCCGAGATGGGTGTGCGATGTGTGTACACATCCGATACGGCCACAGTGATGATGCTACGTACAGTTGCACCAACGTGTGGTGTAACGAACGAAAAACGGTGCCAGCATCAGTTGGTCCATTCCGCGTCAGCATAATCATCTCTGCTTTGTTTATCTGATTCTGCTTCACAGCCTCGTGGACGTCGCGCGGAAACGGAATTTCCCCTGCGAACGAACCGTTTGGCGGGACAATATGTACGCCTTTCGTGTGCTGATCCTGTCGCTCGTTTCCATCGGCGTACACTCGAGCTATGCCCTGCCACCGTCCACGTTCGGTGAGGCGCTCGCCAGCGCCGGTCAGCTGTCCAACAAGCTGAAGGTAAGTCCGCGTAGGAAGCCCGAGCGCCGAAAGTGAGCGAAGATTGGGAACGAGGTTTGTCGCTTGTGGACGTATCGGAGTCTTTTGGGGCCCGAAGAAAACGAGAGTCGTGCTCGTGACCGTGGATGGGAGAAGACATTGATGCATCGTTCTATGCGCACACATCTTTTCCTTTCACCATCTCTTCTCGTTGGCCTGCTTTCGTTGGAATTTTGGGGAAAGTTGACTTTGGTTGACCATTTCTTGACCGCAAATTTAAAGATCATCGCAGTGGAAATCGAGTGAGTTGGTATTATACGTCAATTACCGTATCCCATACACGATCAGAATCAGATTGCAGGTACCAACGTCCAATTAAAAATTAATTACATTTTCATTACATCACTCCACCGATCGTGTTCTAGAGATGTCGCTCATGTCGCTCACATCCAGGCAAACAAAAACAAACTCAAAACTCAACAGTACGCTGTGGTTTCTATGTAAAAATCAGTTGCCACGAAGGTGCGAAGGCTTTCACTGGACGGGCAACCCTCTGGGTGCGGTTCATAGCTGACTTGGACTTTGGGACGTACCTTCTCCAATTAGCGCGACTTGAAATGTAGCAGTTTTTTAAATCCATGCTTCACGGTTAAGCCGTCGTCACAGCATAGTGGTCACAGCGACCTTGCCTTGGCACAGGGCTCCTAATTAATCTTCGATTGTGCCAGAGTGTGTCCTTGTCCTTAGGCCTCATAATCTGTCTCGATCCATCCGTGGGAAGATAAGCAATCCTACAAGCAAGCACTAGTGCATTGAATGGCTGCTACAATGAGAAGCCACAGGTTCCAATATTAACGAGCAGTTTGTAGCCTAACTAATGAGCAACTGGGAGCGTGCCTTTTTGTTGTTACACAAACAGCACCACCTGCTAATGGAGATATATTGAGCCGGCAAAACATGAAACTCACATTAGCGACGAGCTGCTCTGCAAACTAACCTACGCGGGGGAAACAGAAACAGAAAAGAAAGGAAAGTAATCATTTACCCATCCGCTGCTCCGCCACAAGACGCTTGTCCTCTTCGACATGTTCGCTACGACAGCGCAAATTGACACACAAAATGGCACAAGTAGAAAATGGCTTACTTCTCGTGGTTAGTGTCGCCTTCGTAACGTTACAGATCCGGAAAGAAGCGAAGGTCACTTGACCTGGCCGAAAGGAAGCGAGCCATGTCCAAGAGGCAGTGAAATTCTGCCGCTCTATGACCACCGTGTATGAAGCAAGGTATCCTTCGTCCAATGGCAAGGTCACGAACATTGAATCGACCGTAGCCCACGGACCGGTAGCGGTGTAAGTGTATGAGCATTGACTGCTAATTGAGAGACAGTTCGACACTCGGCACACGGGTGCATCCAACCGGTATGTCAGCCAGTGAAGGCTGTTCGGCATTGCGACGTAAAATGCATCCACCCGGTACGGTGTGGTGGATTGTCGATTAACATGGGCGGCGGAATTGGGCGGTGTTTAGATTTGCTAGAAAACGGAGATAACCTTGGGCCGGTGTTGGATGTGTTGCTTTCTTGCGAGTAGCACGGTTCCCGCACTGTGTTGCATCGGATTATCGAGCCAACGATGGTCTATGTGTGGGAATTTCTAATCGATGCAATTCTTGGTTCTTGATTTTTAAATCAAAAAGGATAGTTGGTCACTACTAGTGCCTAATAGTCCTACACGGAACAATTCTCAATCTCAACGGTAAAACGTTCGTATACGTTATAAATTTCAATTTCTACAACGAGTTTGCCTCAATCTTCCAAATTCATTAAAAAAATTCCCCGTCATATTCGTTACAAAAATGAATACAATGCACGTGCTAACTGCTTTACAAAGCGTAGCCTCCTCCTATCATTATTGTTACCTATTAAGAACGTCACGCAGCACAAATTGCTTCTAACCATGCGTGCTTCTATCATTTTGACGACCATTTTGTTTGATTGATACATTAGGCGCACATTAAAGGTCGACTTTCGATAGAATTAGTGACAGGAAGTATCGTATTGACAAAACCATCGCAATCGCACCCCCTAACTTATAACCTCAAAACTTTCCATTCACGTTCGGCAGGAAACGACGGCATGGAAAACGTTCGCCGGCATCGCACGCGACTCGGACTCGATCAACTCGCTCGTGCGCATCATACCGCGGACGACGATGGGTTTCGTGCGGGATGTGGTGAGTACGTTCAAGCGCGAGTCGCGTGCCATCATCCTCACGAAGAACGGTGCGCTCGAGGGTAGACTGCAGCAGGTGAAGGGTGGTGGGTCCGGGTCGTTCTACGCATTCAAAGGCATCCGGTACGGTCAGGCGCCTGTTGGAGAACGACGGTTCCGGGCACCGCTGCCGGAGGAACCCTGGAAGGGTATCCGTAGTGCGACGCGCGAGGGTTCGGTCTGTCCGCACCGTAACATGATCCTGGACAACTACAAGGGTAACGAGGATTGTCTGTTTCTGAACGTGTACTCACCGGAACTGCCGATCGGTGAGGACAACCCGAAGCTGCCGGTGATGGTGTGGATCCACGGTGGCGCGTTTTCGTTCGGTTCGGGCAATGCGTTCCTGTACGGACCGGACTATCTCGTACCGAATGGGGTAGTACTGGTGTCGTTCAACTACCGGCTTGGTCCGCTGGGTTTTCTGAGCGTTGGTCGGGATGCACCGGGCAATGCCGGCATCAAGGACCAGGTACTGGCGTTGCGTTGGGTGCAGGAGAACATTGCGGCGTTCGGCGGCAATCCGGACGATGTGACCATCTTCGGACAGTCGGCCGGTTCGGTATCGGTGCAGCTACTCACACTCTCACCGCTGTCGAAGGGGCTGTTCCACAAAGCGATCGCCCAGAGCGGGTCAGTGCTGAACCCGTGGGCCATTGCGCGAGACACCAAAGATAGGGCGTTTAAGTTGGCGCAACTGTTGGGTATTCGCACTAACGACACCGTGGAGTTGCTGGAGCAAATGCGGCGAGTTAACCCGCAGAAAATTGTGGATGCCGCGCTGAAAACGCTTACGGCGGAAGACGTACGCAAGAGTATCGGACTGCCGTTCGTACCGTCGCTGGAGAACTGGACCGGCGAGGATGCATCGGACGAGGACCCACTCTTGGTGGAGGAACCGCTGGAGCTGCTCAAGAGTGGTCGCTACCACCACGTACCGGTGATCATTGGCTTCAACTCGCATGAAGCGATGCTGTTTATGCGGCGTAAGTTACCAGGTCTTCTGGCGCTAGTGATGTAGGTCAACGTTACTCACCATTTCCACAACGTTCCACAACCAGGCTTACGCAAGGATCCAAACCTGCTGCAAACGCTCGACGGTGACTTCGAGCGACTGATACCGCTGAATCTGCAGCTAGACCGGGAATCGGACGACGGCAAGCAGTTCGCCGCCCGGATGAAGCGATTCTACATGGGTGATAAACATGTATCGAACGAAACGATCCAGGAGATGATGAATGTAAGTAGGAACCGAGCAGGCGATGACTTTTCGGTAACATTTTTCAAGAGCGTAACTAAGCACAGCCAACTGCGGTTTCTTTCCATACGTTGCGTTTTTTTTACAGCTCATGTCGGACGTAATGTTCCTGCACGGCATTACCGACTACGCCCGGTTGCACGCGTCCCACAACGGTCTCAACTCGACGTGGGTCTATCGGTTCGCGTACGACGGTGCGCTCGGTATCTACAAACGGATACTGGGCATTGACTGGCCTGGGGCATGCCATGGGGACGAGTTGGGCTACCTGTTCCACTTCGGCGTGCTTAACCTGCGCCTGGACAACACCTCACCCGAGCTGCAGGTGATGCACAAGATGACGCGCATGTGGACCAACTTCGCCAAGTACGGGTAAGTGCTCCTACGATTGGATCGCTTCGGTGTGGAAATACTAATATCTCACAAGTCCGACGGCAACGCACAAACGCGCTGCGGGACGTCCACACAATTTGGTCGCTTATCATTTCCAACGCTTGCAACGGAGTGAAAGGAAGCTATCGTCCGATCGACGATCCGGTTTCAAGGTGCGCGCATCTTTGCGATCTTTCGCAGGCGTAGTTTTTTTCTTTCTTTCGTTGCGGCTTTTACTGCTGTGTGATAAAATGGTTTCGCTGGAAGATGATTATTCAATATTTCGACAGATATTTATTTGTCTGTAAACCCCCTTCCCTGTGCCATTCCATAATATGTATCGGGCCAAAGATGCTCTGAGATGGATGCGCACAATAGCAGCTCGGATATCTTTGCATACTAATCAGCACGAGCAACGGCCCGGTGGTGGGCCAATCTTGGAAGCAAGGGTCAAGGTTGTATCGTCAGACGGACCGTTATATGGGAAGATGTTTTGCTAGTTGATAAGGCAATGTAAAAAGCAGCAAATTAGAGATTTCAAATCCCCGCTATTCTTCGGTTGCTTTAGCACGCGATGAACAAAAAATGCGAATTCGTAAATTAAAATTAAATTAACATTTTATATTGGCGCGCGAAAACGTCATCGAAGTCGATGGCAATAAATTTACCGGTTCGCATGTATGAAAAGCAGTTTGAAAGCGTTTGTCATCGACCGTCGGTTTAATGAACCATGTGCGCGCTGCAACGTAACCTCCATTGCGGAGGGCCCTCTTCTTTTCCGATAGACCATTATTACTTTACCACTCTGCGCCGTAGTGCGTACCGCCGGCAAGGCGAACATTACTCGTTAATGTTCGTAAATTGTGCCGGACCGAACCCTTCGCGTAATCAAAGCCCGTCCCGCACTTGAAGGGTGACCTCATTTTGGGCCCTGCCGGCTGCTGCCGAAAATGCCTGCCCGTAGTTGATCGTAGTGCCTTACCCACCGGCACCGGTTCCTTCAGATTGCACCGAGTTACGGCAAGCATATTTTGGGCAATTTATTCCAAACGTTTAATTACCAGCCTGGCCCGCCGGAGAATCTCACGTGGTTTAATGGTGAAGGTTGCGCAAATTTTCAGCAGCGACACTTGTTTCGACCCTTTGACCCTATTTAGTAAATCATAAAAAGGTATTTTTAAAGGGAAACTCTCAGAGATGATGCAGCAGGTGGGTTTGTGAAACGTGTGAATGAACTTCGGTAGCGCTATCTGAAGCAGGCGGTAGTTTATTGCCGAGGTTTGAGAGCCGGTTCCAGCCATTCTCTTTTTTGGGGACCGTTGCGTAAGAATATGCGGATAATTTTAACACCAAATTTTTATTACCATCTGCCTCAACGGATAGCTGCGCAACAGTCTATATATGTTCATTGGAAGACTGGGAGGAAATTATAAATTTTTATTCTATTTGTATAATTTATTTTCTCGATTATACACTGTGGGAGCCTGAATTCGCATCATAATTCGCAATATTTATTATTATTGTAAATATAGCAGTGCGTAGGTTAAATACAACTTTTAGGGTAAATTTTATAAATATTTTAAAATTGTCGTAGAACTTTGGGATGAGATACATTTGAATGAAAAAAAAAACTTAGTAAGAAAATAGTATAAGCTACTCCAAAATGACGGAAAACTATTATATAATATTATTTAATCGCATGTTCGTACACCGGCCCATACTAGGCATGTAGTAACACATCCAATAAATAGGTAGGTGCACTGTACGAATGCACCATAGCTCTGGCAAGTGATAAACTAACGTCGTTTCGAAGGTTTGACGTTGGAGCTTTCCATTCCGTTCGCGTATCACATGTCCACTGGAAACGCAGAATGCACGCATTGTCGGAAGAGATCCGTGATCCAAAAGGCTCCCCATTCACAGGGCGTGCGTGAAGGAGTTATGCAAAAACCAGCACAAAACAAAAACGGTATGAAAACGAGTACATTCACACGCTGTTGAAGATAACGAAGGAGCTAACGAAGGAGGACTTCAAACATATTGAACAACCCCGAAAAACCACTGCTTCTCAGGAGGAGGATTGCATGGATCAGACCGCGTGGTTGTTGTGCATAAAAAGGGGGAGGGTGGGGTCGGTTTGTTTGGCTTTGTTTTGCGTGTCGCTTACGTAACGCGTTGTGTACAGCAACGAGCAATGCGCATGCCGTTTGGCCGGTGGCTTCGGTTTCGCGAAAAACACTGCGCGCAGATGAGGGAAAAACTTGAACCGGCTTTCCTTCGCTGTGTGTGTGTGTGTGTGTGTCTGTTTTTGCGGCACAACAGCCGCCCTCGAACCGTGCCACCTATGGGCCTTGCGAAGCTCAAGTCTAAGCGGTCTATAGTAGGCACTGATGGTCGACTCTAACCTTTAAAAGGGAGGGTGTACCGAGGGCAGTTTTTCGAAACGAGCCAAAACCAACACGCCACCGGTGTCCACCGTCCCAAATTCCGCACTCCAGCTGCTACAGCCCTTCCGGCTAACTATGGACAGCCAACTGGTTGGGTGGTGGTCATGAACTGCAACAAACTGCAGCGGCGGCATGTGTGCGGCAACAGTTTGAAAACAAATTTTCGGAAGGCACTATTTCCACAGAGCGAGAGAATTTGTACATCGGACGGTGTAGCGAGCGCGAGAGTTCAACAGTTGGCCGCAGTAAGGCAATCGCTAATAGAGCAATGCCGGCTAATTTACCATTGGTTGCACTTCGCGCCCGATAATGTCAAAAAAAATCGCATGCACCGTGCGGCACGCTCATAAAATCAATCAACTACTAACTATCTGCCACTCCACGGCAGAGGAGGAGTCGCACCACAAAAAGATGACTGCGGGAGGTATGTGCCGGAGACGATGTAATGCCAACTGGGACTGGAACTAACACAGACATTCCGAACAAGGGCTTTGATTGATGGTCGTTGGACGCTGGTGTCCGATTAGATGCTACAGCACGAAAAAGGCGCACCGTTTTACACTGACTTTAATTACGCGGTGGCATGTCGAACGGACGACTCATCAATCCTAGTGAGCAATCTAGAAATCGGCGAAAACGACAATATTCCATTACTGTTCCAAAATCAAATTACTTCATAGTAACTTATGCTGTGCAAGTAACTGAATGTGGAAACGCGCGCTATCTAATTTTCGCTTCCATTTCAGCAATCCCACGCCGTTTGGTGAAGACGAACTCGTACTGGGCATCAGTTGGCCATCGGTCATACCGAACACAATGACCGAGCTGCCGTACCTGGAAATTACCGGTGCGCTCGAGCGCAAGATCAATCCCGAGGCGGTTCGGCTGCAGTTCTGGGATGATGCCTTCGCGAAGTACAATGGAAATCTGCTGTAGTACAACGAGCCAGTGCAATGGTGGTCACTATCCGTAGGTCATCTAATCAGTTGCGCAGGAGGGCTGGAGAAATCTTTTAATATTGCACGCGCTGCTAGGTGTATCGGCTCGACTAGATGCAAGCGGCCTGTGTGGAGAGGGGATTAGCTTTAGCAACTTTGTAGCCATACAGTGGTAGGAAAGTTTGGTGCTAAGAGGCTCTGACAAAAAGCCACCCATGCGATCGTGAGTAAAATGTTTGAAAAATTGTATTAACAAGTTTATTCAGTAAGCTTTTTTGTTCTATACGCTGAATAAGTTTAGTAATTACCTTTTAACTTGTTGGCATTAGTGCTCGTCTTGATTTATGTAGCGGTTAGGTCGTCCTAGGACGAGTAGGCTATAAGGGAAGCAGCATGTAGAAACAGAAGCTACAACACATTGTTAGAGAGGACTGATTTTTGTATTTACGAACAAATAAATCGGCTAAAAATAAAACATTTTATATTCGAAATACTTCTTACTTTATTTGTTGAAAGAAATTTACTTGTAGTCTTATAGCTCCTGTTTCATTAGATATTTTTTTCTTATCTTCCGATTACAGTAATCTGACTGAAAAATAGCTTCTACAGGAAATATACGAATACATCTTAATAAACATTGTCTTTTGATGATTTTGGGTAGTTTGCTAACGAAGTGGGGTTTATGTTTGAAAAATAAAAAAATACACTAGAGGAATATAACGCGTTGAGCCACTGTAGTCATACAATGGTGCTATAAACCTACCATGGTGATACCGTCAGCTAGTTAAAAACACCTAATGATTTTTTCTCCTTTGGATTTCTGGCTTTTCCACATCGCATTTGATTGAATTAAGTTCCAAAAATATATAGTAAAAAGGCTGAAAAATGATTGTTATTTAAGATTTTAGTCCTAAACTAATCACAGAAAAAATTATTGTATAAAAATTGGGTAAAGTAAAAATATTAGAAGAATTTAAAATAAGCTGAAAATTTTTATAAAACAAAAATTGAATAACAATTTAGAAAAAAAATGTCAAATGAACTAAATGCACATGTCCGTATGGCACACCTCAGTGAGGTACTTTGTTGACATTCTCGCAAGAAAGATAGGCAATAAATCGTACAAAGACGGGGAGCAGCCCCAGCGCAGATTTTCAGCGTCGAATGTGGCCATATCCGACTCGCAGCCTCTGCAGTCTATCCTCTGTAGTGATTCGGCTTCACACGGAACATGGCAGACGAGCGTAACTTCCGTTCGACGTACTACGAAAAGGTTGGCTGCCGTGGGGTTGAGGAGCGCAAATCGCTAGAGATTCTGCTCAAAGAGAAACCCCTCAATCTGACCAAGCTGACACAGTTCTGCATTCGTTTTACGGTACCGAAAATACATCGCACCGTATTGTGGAACTCACTGCTCGGTATGTAACCGAATTTCTAGCAAATACAGCGCAAACCCCTAGCCGGAAGGTGATCAATACAGATTTTGATTGTGTGCTTTCCCTTTAAAGGTGTTACGCCGGTATATGATAAATCGAGGGATTATGTGATGGAACAACGGGTAGCCGTTTATACTGATCTGCTAAAGGCGCTTAAAACCATGCGGATAGTGGACGAAAATACTCCTACCTCCCGGGTGCTGTATGCGATGTGGTTGCTTGAGAAAAGACAACTGTACCTGGGCAGAGACATTACGGTACGTATGCCGCTGCCGAAAGTGGTGAACAAAGAGCACCGAAAGACGCGACTAACTGTTATCAACGTAAACTTTACAGCAGGATAGCCATTTCTGCAACATAACGAAAGTGTTGCTGGAAATTTTCGACAACGATATCGAAACGTACTGGATGGCGAAAAGTCTGTACGACTATTCGGAGGAGGTGTCGCTAGAAATGGGCAAACTATCCGATCTAACGTACACGATGCTCGAAAAGGAGGAAAACGGATTGTACATCCATCTCAAGTCCTGTGATATGTTATCCGCATTGCCATTGTCCGAGTGGTACAGGTCCTTCTTTGCCGGGGTGCTATCGGAACCGGCACTGATCCGTATATGGGATAAGATTTGCGGAGGAGCGATTAAAATCGTAGTGTTCGTGATGATCCAAATTCTACGCATACTGAGACGGCGGGTTCTCCGTTGTGTGGATCAGAAAAGTCTCTTCGAGTGCATCGATAGCGTAAGTTTCCTGGTGGCTTTTGATGTGTTAGAAGTATGTTTAACATGTTTTGTTTTCCATTTTGTTGCAGATAAAAAATGAACAAGAAACAGCCGATATGATCGTGAACGGGGCGATCGAACTGTGGCAGCAAAACAAGGGTCACGAATATATCCCGCAGTCAAAAGTGAAATCACTCAGTTAGTCATCAGAAGGGGTGAAGAAAACCAACAAACAAGCATACAACTAACTCTGTAAGAGCTGTTGGAATGCAAGCGCTGTCGCTATGTTAATGTTTTATTTTTAAGATACCTTTGTGTTGTTCAATGTAAGCCCTGTACTTTTGTATAAGGAGTTAAGATATAAACTATAAACTGTTACTCACACTTTCTGGTTGTTCATTTGCTCGCGGTGCAGCTGATCCATTTCGACCTGCTTGACGCGCGTATAGAAGGCCGAACCGAGCAGCACGACCACGTTCGATGTCCACCAGAGGACGGATTTGGTTTCCTGGTACCAGGATGTCGCTATCACTGTCTGCGCGCACGCTTTTGCCGTGCCGGAGATGTTGTGAGTGAGCGGCGAGGTAACCTTTATCTGTAGCGTCGTCACAAACCCGATGGCGAATCCACAAAAGCCTCCAATCAACATGACACCCCAAAACCAGGGTGCCAGAAGGCTATCGTAGTTTAATACTTCGTGTACCTCTCCGTTAATGATCATCAGTGGAATGAATAATACGGCGGAATAGACGTTGTTGTAGTAGCTCAGCAACCAAACTTCCTGGTTCACATGCTGCAGGGTACGTTTGGTTTGGATAGAATACAGCGACAGACTCAACGATCCCAACACGCCGAATACGGTGCCGATCAGAGAAAACGATTCGGTGAGGCTTTCCTGATCAACACCGATCAAAAAGCCGACGACGATCATCACACAGCACAATACTGCTTTTTGGCTTGTCTTCTGTCCCAGCAGGGCGTACGTTAACAGTACGTTGAATACGGTCGTCAGCGAACGGCCAACGTAGTAGAACGCAACTCCAACGTGCCTTAGACAGAGGTTGTTGGTCGCTATCATGGCCGTAAATAGTATCGACAGGGGAATCACCTTCCGAAACGTGTCCCTATCGAAGGGATTACCGTCGGGGAAACTGACCGCGCGCGGATAGCGCTTGCCTAACCCACTCATTGTGAAGCATATCGTCGATGATGTTAGCACCTGGAACCACGTCACAAACAGTGGGGCATCCAATTTCAGTCCACTCAACAGTGCCTTGTTCACAAACACCGTCAAAATAGAAATCACCCTGGAAAGATCATAAATTAGATTTGTGCAGGGAAATAAAGCGCAGTGTACTCACCAGTACGCCGCAACAACGGCCGCTATTCGTATGTATTTGGTGAACAAATTTTCCTTTTCCAGCGGTTGATACATCGTGCTTGCTTATCTAGAACCACTTGACGGCAACTATCATCGTATTCCGGGTGTCTATTGCTAACAAACCTTATCGGCACGATGTACCCGGTGTATGATTTAGACGATTTACCTTCCGATACAATTCCCCTTTGTTTATATTTTCCACACCGTACTGACATTTGATTTTATTTCGCCCATTTCGCCCGAAACATGCTGTCAAAAGAAGCCGGTCTGGAAAAGAAACGTAAACAACGGCGAAAAGGCAAACGAAACGTGCTAGAGGTTTTTCGTGTGCTCAAATATTTCGATGAAAACCATAAAATGTCGATCCAGTTAGGTAAATTGTGCTCCCGCATTATTGAGCAACATTTCGGTGAGGTGGTGCGAACGGTAGTAGATGATTTGTTTGCATCGATTGCTAAACCTCTCTCGCAAATCATCCGTTCGACTGGCTTAACCAAATCGGAAGTAAGCTACTGCTACATGCTGAGAACAGTTTGCCTGAGTATGGTATTTAACTCGTGTTTTGTTCGTTTTAGGTATGCAAATCGTTAGCAATTTTGATCAAATTCGGCATGGTAGGTTTTCAACTGAACAAGGCTCGAACGCTTTACGAATATCGCTTGCATCACGATCGCGTGATAATGGTATTGCGCTATCCACGATACGTACATCTAATACAGACCAAGTTCGATCATGAATCGGCCGTGCTGATGGAGGAGTTGCTGCGGTCCGGTACACAGACCGCTTCACACATTATCGTAAAATCGATGTCGAATGTGGACGGCAAAAATAATAATACACTTGCCCTGCTACGGGAGAAATTCACGGCCCTGGCTCAGGAGCACTACATCATTCGCGCACCAGAACCCAAGCCGAGCGAAGGTAATGCTGAGCTGATGGAACTAAATTATGATAACCCCAATCCATTCCTTATGCCGGAGCTGGATTTGCGAATCCTGAAGGACCTGTACGAAGGCAAACCTGTGAAGGAACCGGACGAGGATGTGCACTGGCTGGTGAATGTGGAACAGTTCCATATCGACTTCCGCAACACAATTATGGTGTCCGCTATCGAGCGGGTTATTGATGGCAATGCAGGCGAATGCATGAAGTATTTGTTGCAGCTTATGCAAGAACGCACAAATCCTTGGGAAGCCGTTTCGAACCCGATAGCTTTGGTAGACCTTCGACAGCGGTGCGAACGAAGATCTCAGAATGTGGAAATGCTGCGCTATTTGGACCAGTACATCTCCGTGATGGAATCGAACGACTACGTGTCCAAGTTCGACACCAAGGGTGGTGGGCAGTTCACGGTGAATGTAAAGAAAATATTCGAGCAGCTGACCTGGTCCTGCATCGAGAACATTATCGTTGAAAAGTACGGGTCAAAGGCAGCTCGTATCTTTCGCGTGATTCGTTTGAAAAAGTACGTTGAACAGGAGGACATACAGAAGGAAGCGATGGTACCGGCGAAGGAGGCAAAGCAGCTTACATACAAACTTCTCGAAGAGAACTTCCTGCAAATTCAAACGTTCCGCAAACCGGGCGGTGGTAATGCTGGTGCTCCGAAGTCATTCTTCTTGTTCTACATCAACCAGCCGCAGATAGTGGCTATGCTGCTGGAGCTGAGCTATAAAGCGCTTTACAACTCGATCACACGCCTGACGCACGATAAGACCGTCAACAAGCGGTTGATTGAGAAGAGCCAGCGCTTGGAAAGCATCGTGGAGACGATGAAGGAACGCGGCGAATCGGATGCGTATATCAACGAAATTCTAGAAACTCTTACCCCTCCGGAGCAGGAAATTCTGGCGAAGGTGAAGCTTCGCGTCAAAAGCCTTTACAGCGCGGAAATCGGCATAGACGAAACCATTTTCATGCTAAAACTGTACCAGGAGTATCAGAAATAAAAGATGGCACGACAATTCTGCGGAAGGGATATTTCTTTTATTGATGTTTTTCTGTGAAAAGAAACAAGGAAGCAACGGCACTGCTCTTAAGCGCTGAAACGATCACGCTGGTGCTGTTCCCACTTGACCAACGGACCGTGATCGTTGCGGAATTGCACACCGCATCCGTCCGGCACCAATCGGCCCTCGTCGGAGTGCTTCTGGTACACATCACGGTCGTACTTGGTGAAACCCCACTTCTTCGAGACGAAGATCTTCTGACGTCCCGGGAACTTGAACTTGGCACGACGCAGCGCCTCGATGACCTGCGCCTTGTAGCGATCGCTCGAGCGGACCGACATGATCGGCTGCCCGATGTGCACACGAGCTACCGTGCCTTGCGGTTTGCCGAACGCACCACGCATTCCAGTTTGGAGCCTATTGTGGATGAGAGCGAGAGAACACGAAACATGTATAAATATTGTGAAATGCTATGCAATCCTACTAAATTAGCCGGTATAAGCAAGTCAGTAATTGTCAACGTGTAAACAAGGTAATCATCGGTTGATTCATAACCCAATGCTCTGAAAAAGGCAGTATCATCACGATATGCGAAGAGAGGGGGGGTTGTTTGAAAGTGTATTGAAAGGATCCATCATGGCGCTTACCTATCAGCTCCAGCACAGGACAACATTTTATTGATGCGGATAACGTGGAACGGGTGCAGCCGCATGCGGATGTGGAACTGGTCCTTACCGCAGTACTTCACCAGATACTTGTTACAGCAGATACGGCCTGCTTCAAGCGCCTCGGAGCTGAGCTGTTCGTACTCATCCGACACGAGATGCACGCAGAGCGGGAAGTCCTCCACCGACGCCTTCTTGCGGCCCAGATCGAAGATGCGGATTTTCGCATCCGGCACACCGCGACAGAAGCGCGACTTCGGGTACGGCTTATTTTTGCAGTAACGGTAGCATCTTGCCGGGCGACGACCCATTTTTTCGGATTATTTCGACAGCCAACACGCGGCACGTGCGAACTGCCTGACGTACGAAAAAAGAAGAAAAAGCGAAAGCAAAACAGTTTGACGTTCAATGGCTGCCAACTCCGGCACATCGAAACTATTGCAGTCCAAACTATTGACATTTTATTTCAAAGCAAATCAAACACTTTTTGGTGGTTTTACTCATTTTATGATCAGATGCGTGGAGAGTTAGTTAAACATAATTGATTTGAATTGAATACAAGAGAAAAAACCGCAAACAGAACCCTCAACAACGATCTTTTCCACAACGAAAGTGGATACAACCATTTACGATTTTCTGTATACAAAGTACGTCGAAACGATCATAAATTAGCTGAAAAAATTGGCCATTATTTTAAACACTATTTCAGGTAACTTTTACCCTCCAAAACATAATATGTTTCGTAAAACTCACTTCTCCAGAGTGATGCACTTAAAATGCAACGCACTGTGCGCCATTTGACAGATGCCCGTTTGCACTGTCACAACTACGATACGTGTCATACAACTGCTGGCCGATAGCGCAGCAGAGGTTTGTGCTGGAATTGGTGTTGGCATTAATTGTTTCCCCCCCCGGTTTTTTAGTTTCGGTGTGTCTTATCGGTGCGGACCTACTCCGCGGTTAGACAAAATGTCTCTGTAACAACGGCTATAGGCTACCGAGTTGGAGTACGATCAAACGGCACCTCCTTAACAGCAACCCACCCGTCGACGTGTGCCGCGAGTGTGGACCGTTTTGCTCATTTTCTGCCAGTTTTTCGTTTTCCATTTTCCACCAACCGCGGTGCGTGTGGTGCGCGCAGGTGTGCGTGTAACACCGATGTGTATGAGTTAAGGCTGCCCTCCTAACGTCGACGACCGGAATCGCCGCGGACGCGATAAAGCAACACTTCTCCCGTGCAAAGGGAGGGAACAATCTTTAATTTCCGACTGGTGGTCTTGGTAGAGGGTAAAAAACGCCGGAAAGAATATTGGCACCAGAGGCCCGTATCGGGTGTCGATTGCAACAGAGCGGCTAAAGATGATTCGTTCCAACAAAAGCACCACGCTCCGCAAGACGGCCGGCTACTCTAGCCTAATCACGTTCGCCGTCCTGTTGCTGGCCTGGTTGTGTGGTTTCTCCAGCCGGTTATTCGCTGTGATACGCTTCGAGAGCATAATTCACGAGTTTGATCCATGGTAAGTTGGGCGAGCATTTCCGGAGGGTGGGAGGGTAGCAACTATCTACCGATTACGTGTCTCTCATGGGCAACTGCGATTGTTTTGTTTTCATACGTGGCCGACGAAACACATACATTGGAGCACAGCGACACAAACACACGCAAACACATGTTGTTTTATTGAAACTGTTGCGGGTTAATTAAAAGTTTTTTTTTACCCTAATTTGTCCAATTTTCCTCCAGGTTCAACTACCGTGCCACGGCGCATATGGTTGAGAATGGGTTCTACAAGTTCCTCAACTGGTTCGACGAGTCCGCCTGGTATCCGCTGGGCCGCATTGTCGGTGGTACCGTCTACCCGGGTCTGATGATCACGTCCGGTGGCATCCACTGGTTGCTGCACACGCTCAACATTCCGGTGCACATACGCGATATTTGCGTGTTTCTGGCACCGATCTTCAGCGGTCTGACCGCCATCTCGACGTACCTACTGACGAAGGAGCTATGGTCGGCCGGTGCCGGGCTGTTCGCGGCCAGCTTTATCGCTATCGTGCCCGGCTACATTAGCCGGTCGGTGGCGGGTTCGTACGATAACGAGGGCATTGCGATCTTCGCCCTCCAGTTCACCTACTACCTGTGGGTGAAATCGGTGAAAACGGGCAGCGTGTACTGGGCGGCCTGTGCCGCTCTCTCCTACTTCTACATGGTGTCCGCCTGGGGTGGTTACGTGTTTATCATCAACCTGATACCGCTGCACGTGTTCGTGCTGCTGATCATGGGTCGCTACTCGCCCCGGCTCTTCACCTCCTACACCACGTTCTACATCCTCGGTTTGATCCTGTCGATGCAAATCCCATTCGTCGGTTTCCAGCCGATCCGCACCAGCGAGCATATGGCTGCGTCGGGTGTGTTTCTGCTCCTATTCGCAGTCGCAGTGCTAAAGCACGTGCAGACGGTACTATCGAAGCAGGAGTTTAAGCGACTGTTCCTCGTCGGTGGCCTGTTGGCGGCCGGGGTCGTGTTTGCCGGTGTGGTGCTGCTGACGATGCTCGGCGTGATTGCGCCGTGGAGTGGACGCTTCTACTCGCTGTGGGATACTGGGTACGCAAAAATTCACATCCCAATCATTGCGTCCGTCTCGGAGCATCAGCCTACGACGTGGTTTTCGTTTTTCTTCGATCTTCACATCCTTGTGTGCACGTTCCCGGTGGGCTTGTGGTACTGCATCAAGAAAATTAACGATGAGCGTGTGTTCGTCGTGCTGTACGCGATCAGTGCCGTGTACTTTGCGGGCGTGATGGTCCGTTTGATGCTCACACTCACGCCGGTGGTGTGCATACTGGCCGGTGTGGCGTTTTCTGGCCTACTGGAGGTGTTCCTAAAGGAGGACAGTGCGGCCGGCACGAAGGAGAGCGGAGCGGACGGCGAACAAGAGGATGCGAGTGGCGAGAAGAAGCAGATGTACGATAAGGCGGGCAAGATCAAGCACCGACCGAAGCACGATCTCTCGTCGCACGGTGCGCACGGTGAGCAGAACACCGGGCTCGGTTCGAACGTGAAAAACATAGTGATCGTCGCGATTCTGATGCTGCTCATGATGTTCGCAGTACACTGCACTTGGGTGACGTCGAACGCGTACAGCAGCCCATCGATCGTGTTGGCCTTCTACAACAGCAACGATGGGTAAGTGCATTGGGATGGATTTGAAAGAAAAAAAAACGAACTATTAACAACGGGGTTTTTTGTGGCTGTTGTAGCACTCGTAACATTCTGGATGATTTCCGTGAGGCGTACTACTGGCTGTGGCAAAATACGGCACCGGATGCGCGCGTCATGTCCTGGTGGGATTACGGTTATCAGATAGCGGGTATGGCGAACAGAACAACGCTGGTGGATAACAACACTTGGAACAACAGCCACATCGCGCTAGTCGGCAAAGCCATGTCCTCGCCGGAGGACAAGGCGTACGAAATAATGACCTCGCTCGATGTGGACTACGTGCTGGTCATCTTCGGTGGCGTGATCGGGTACTCCGGTGACGATATCAACAAGTTCCTGTGGATGGTGCGCATCGCGGAGGGTGAACATCCGAAGGATATTCGCGAGAGCGATTACTTTACCGATCGCGGCGAGTTCCGTATCGATTCCGAGGGTGCACCGGCACTGCTGAACTGTCTGATGTACAAGCTGAGCTACTACAAATTCGGTGAGCTGAAGCTGGACTACAGGTAAGCGGCACGTTCGCATAAATTCTTGGTACAATTGCATAAACGTGACATTATTCGCCCGCAGAGGAGCCGCTGGATACGATCGCACGCGTAATGCCGTGATCGGCAACAAGGATTTCGAGCTGACGTACCTCGAGGAGGCGTACACGAGCGAACACTGGCTGGTGCGCATCTACCGCGTGAAGAAACCGCACGAGTTTAACCGGCCGGCTCTGAAGCCGGACGAGCGTGTGCTACCGGCCGGCGAGCTTGTCTCGCGCAAGACGAGCAAACGAAGGAAAGGACTTATCAAAAACCGTCCCGTGGTGGTGAAGGGCAAGAGGAACAAGTAATCGAGCGCGACCAACAGTGTAACAACAAAGTGCACCGCAACCGCAACTGCACCGCAACCGGGAGGAGACAGACTGTCCTTTAATTTTGCTCCTCTCATTTATCCCCTCTGTACGATCGAAGGTTGTTCGAAGGGATCAGCCGAAGCGAAGTCAAGTCACATTTAAAGCGAAACACATTCGTTCGTGGATCTCCTCGCTGATGAAGCGGGTGTTTGTTACGCCAACATTTTATCTCATTGGTTCTACTATCGTACTATAGTGTTGCGTGTCCGCCGGGCGCAACTAATAGCAAACAAGAAAGGTAACAAAATTTATCTATAGAAGCGGAAGCAAATTGGGAGCAAATGCAATAAAAAGAATAGTAGGAAAATATTTGCAACACATTTTTGATTTTGAAGTTCGGTTCTATTCGCAATAGCACAGGGCCCTCCCGCTCAAGTTTGGTTATTTACTACCCGTACATAAGTTTTGTTATTCCATAATCTTTTGCATTTTCCTCCTTCGCGCGGTTGTTTGTAAAGTAGATCGTGTGTTACCCTTTTTTGCATTACCGTGTGTCGAGCGTATCCCGCGAGTTTCTTTAAACGTTCAACAACAACAACACACACACACACTCAAGAGGGGAGAAATAAGTAAAATCACTAGGCAGTGGTGTAGAAAGATTTCGTGATACAGGCAGAACACATTCAACAAAAAAATGGAACAAACGCATTTAGCACTAGGAAAAAAAAGAAACGAATCAATGACAAGATTATAATTATCGAGTAACATATTTCTTTTCTTTTTCTGTTGTTAACATGGAAACGGTCTTTTCGCGAAGCGACAGTTTGCTGATTCCCCCCACCTGCCGATCAATAGAGTTGTTCGAGCGCCTGCTTGAGCGCCGATTGATTCAATTAGGAGGTGTGTGTTTATTTGTGCATTTATTCCAATGAGTTGCTCCGGGATGTCGGGCATATGACTTAAACGTAGGGAGGAAACAAAACTAAAGCAAAAAAAAAAACCCGTACGATCAATATTTCAAACTTGTTTGCCGAACAAAGAATACAACATTAAGGTGAAAATAAATAAAAAAAATAACACAAGTGAAAACCAGCCGCCTGATGCTCTCACGAGCCGCGTTTCCCATTGAGAAATCTGAAACAGAGAACAAGTTGTTCAAACATTTGTTAATTGGGTATATAGTTTTACGATATATTCATTTGCCAACTGATTTGTTTGTTCCGTTATTTACAACCGCGATCGCTAGGGGTGGAAATTGAGAACAAACTGAATGAAATATGTTGGTTCTGTTTGATTTAAACATGTTTTTACTAGAATAGTTCGGCCAAAGATGTCTTGTATGGAAAACAAATTATCCAAGTTGCTCAAAGCAGTAATTAAAATTATTGTACCCTTGTGTTGGTAATCTCTACAAACATTACGTAGAAACTTACACCAGTAATAGAATGTTCTTAGGTATAATAAAACGAGCAGCATCCTTGCACTTACGGTGGGAAAATACGGTTGTAATTGAAATCCTAGCACATCGCGGGAAATACCCGTGGGTTGAAAAACATCCTGCGGCCAAAGAGGAACGGCATCCAAATTTGACTTTAAAATTTCCGACAACAAACACACACACACACACTTTTACTTTTTTCGCTCACCTGACAACCACCAGTGAGGGTGAATTGTTGGGGGTAAATATTTTGCAGTTTCTCTCGTTTATTGTTCACTCTGGTCATGCCACCATACCCAAACTGAAGAAAACGTTTCTCACCGTTTCGCTAAATGTTGGTGATGTGTGGGCCCGGCCAAACCGTTTCGTTATCTCCAGGCCGATGGCAGAGTTTGCCCAGCGTAATACGAGAGCCGTTGTGTTTGTCGATCCTCTTGACAGAGTATCGCGCGTAGTCGCGTGCGTTGTCTGTCCGAAACACGCGGTGTGGCGGTCGGTTTCGTTGCGTTTCCTTCAAATTGACCGGTTCGACCAACGGCGCGCTTCAGTCAAGCAGTGAACGTTCGTTGGAGGTGAGCGAATTTTACGGTTCGAGAACGTGAAACTGAATCGTGGTAGGTTAGTTACCGAATAGT
>JXWZ01001989.1:0-17774 GCA_000956215.1 Anopheles farauti No. 4 | reverse complement strand
ACTCCTTACGTCCCAAACGTCTTATTTAATTAACGTTCCTCCACTGGATCATCGCATTTGTCCGAGTGCTTTGCCTCGCAATGAAACCAACAAACTTGCATCATAATCTGGTCCGTAGGCAAACATGCACGCGTGCTTATCCGGTGCCGGGGAAAACAATGTGGCACTGTGGAGCGAAAACACCATCACACTAGCGACTGCAATTTGCCTACCTTCCAGGCGCATTACCATTTTCGCAAGCAGCACACAATGGTGAGGACGGTGGTGGAATGGAATTGTAAAAAGTGTTCAAGCGTGTGTGCGTGCATGGCGCACCACCACACGTAGCACGTCCACACGCCCACGACGAACCAACGGGCAACTCTTCCACCGAAGCAGCAGCAGATTTAAGCTTCTAATGAGAAAATAATTGTATCAAATATGCGCATGGATTATACTTTATGGTTTTAATTTATAAATGTTGTCGTTACGCTCCGCCGTCTCGCTTTCCGCAAAACGGCCGGACGCAGCGACTCCTTCGAGGCCGGGCGTGGGGCTAGCAGACGAAGGACATTAATATGCATGAGCGCAAAAGCCGCTTCCTGCGCAACTTCAGACCCGTGCCGCTGTATCGAAAGCGCGCGAATGTGAATAATGCAATTGCAGTCGTCTCCGGGCGTCGTCTCCGTCTTGTGCTAATTCGATTCCGTCATTAGTGCACTATTAGTTGGATACTGTAGTACGTAGCGCGTAGTCACCACTGTTTTAACCTTTTCTTGTTATGCTTCCCTTTCTCTTTCTCTGCTTGCAGACGAGCGATCCTCGGCAATCCGGACGTGCTCGGTAGTTCCTCGGCTGGCTGGGGTCAGATGCTGCAGAACGACTTCTGGGGCACACCGTTGGCCGATTCGGGTTCGCACGGTTCGTACCGGCCGCTGTGCGTGGCCAGCTTCAAGCTCAACTACCTGCTGGACGGCTTCAAACCCTTCGGCTATCATCTGGTCAACGTGCTGCTGCACTCGCTCGCGACCGGTCTGGTGGTGAAGCTCGCCCGCCACATCCTTCCGGTGCCGGCCCGGTCCGGGCCCGCCATCGCCGGGCTACTGTTCGCCGCCCATCCCATCCACACGGAGGCGGTGGCCGGGATCGTCGGCCGGGCGGATCTGACCGGGTGCATCTTTTACCTGCTGGCACTGCTCGCCTACATACGGCACGTCCGGTGGCGGGCGTGGGGCGACCGGCGGCAGTGGGTGGCCCTGGTCGCCACCGTACTGCTTGCCGGCGCCGCCATCCTGTGCAAGGAAACGGCCGTGACAGCTTTAGTGGTTTGCGCGATTTATGACATCATAAAGGGATACGCCGGATCCAGAGATAAGGTAAAGGCCGGCGCGCTTTTCAGCTCGACTTCGCGTTGTATACGTTTAATTTTAAATATGCTTTATTTATACCCACCCGGCCCCGTCCCAGTCCGCGACGATGCGCTATAAAATAACGAGTTATGCTACTGGTGCCGTTGGCGATGGTGTTGGCGTGTTCCCGCGAGTGTAGCATTTGCACCGTCGAGCGTTGTTGCACCACTGTCGTTACTTCCACCGGCGACGGCATTTTCAACTGACACCGGCAAACGACTGTCTCCGGAACCGTCCGGTGCTTATGACAGTTGTGTGCGGGAAAAGAAATATGGCGCAGCTTTGTAGCGACGGTGGAACACTACCAAGAATGTTTTGTGAGCTATTTTGCCAATTATTGCTTGCGAAAGAAGGGAAAAAATCTCGAACCCTCCCCTTGTGATATGCCCCGGGAAGAGTACGAACCGAAATATCTTTTCAACAAACGTTCTCTTTACACTGTATTAAGCGCAGATAAATATACAAATAAATAATCGGCTTTGCAGCAAGCCGTCTTCAAGCCAGCAGCTAACAATTCCCCTGGAGCGTGCAGTACTGCGTGTCCGGACAGTACGCCAGATTCACCGGGCAAGCCATCTTCATCTTGATGAACTTGGTCGGGCTCTTCCGATGGCAGACGTAGTAGTTGCTCTGATCCATCGGATCCGGCATGCGACCCTCCAACCGGCAGCGTGGCACTTTCCGCTGCGGTTCGCTTTGCTTGCTCGCGGAGGATGAGTTTTTCTTCTTCTTCTGCTTCTGTGCTAGTGCTTGTTGCTGGGTGACGCGCTTGGAGGAGGATCCCATCGATGGGAGGAAGATAACTTGCTGATCCGTTTGCGGTGAGGACCCGTGATGTTTCACCTTGCTCGCCTCCAATCGTATCAGCTCCACGTACTTCTGGGCCTTGCGAAGTTCGTTCTTGATCTCTCGAATTTGGCTCGTACTTGGCTGCTGCTGTTGCTGCTTGATGTTTGCGGGCTGTTTGCGTGTACGTAGCTTTGGCCGTGGAGTCGCCGGTGGATTCATCACATCCACACAGTGTTTGTAGGTGGTGAGATCGCACATGCGCGACTTCTTGTTGAACGCCGTCAGTGGTGGACAGGTGTACGATTGGAACACGCCGTTGTGCGGATTGCAGATGTAGTACTTGAAGCAGTCGGTGTTGTTGGGCTGTCGGCTACCCACCATGCACAACACGACCGAGATACGCTCGTCGTTCGGGTTGGCATCGACGAGCGGTAACATGCTGTCTTTGTACTGCTCGTAGTCGAAGGTTGCGTCGCCGAGCGTGAACAGCTTCCGTTTGTACTTCGTTTGGGTGCTATCGAGCGTCGAGGGGTTATCCTCATCCGAACCCTCATCGTCGGTTTCCTCCTCCTCGTTTTTCGCCACCGGTAGTGGTAAATCTTTTTCTAAGCTACCGACATCATCGCTTTCAAAGGAATCGATCGGATCGAGCGGTTTAGCTCGATCGTTACTAAACTCGTTTGCCGGAGCATTAAGTCTGAAAGGAGGAGACTGTCGATAATCTTGGAAATAAGGCGCACCGTCAACTGGTCTTGACAAAGGAGCCGCTTGTCCGTAGAAAGCGCCAGCATACGGTGGCCCCAAGTAAGGATTATAAACCGGATAACTCGGTGGATCCGCCTGATAGGCATCTTTCGGTACAAACTTGTTCCCGTACGCATCGTACAGCACTTGCTGCTGGTACTCGTGGTAGTTCATCTCCGGTCTTCTTAAACCATTTTGACCCGTGTGTAGCTGGTTTGCTGAAGGCACACTAGGTGGTGTTGGATTGTATGCTGTTTTGACTGGTTGTTCCGTTGTAGTAGTAGTGACCGGAGCGGCAACCGGAGCAACTGGAGCCGGGTTTAACGAAATCGGTATAAAGATTGGTTTCACCACTGGGTCCTTCACTTCAGGTGCTGGCGGTGGAGTTGGAGGAGGTTTCTGATTCGCGATTGCTTTCTGCGAAATATCGAGAATGCTCTTGATGATTTCCTGCATTCCGGGTGAAAGTTGCAAGTTCGACGGTGGTGGTGGTGCCTCCGTTACGTTCTCCTGCTTACCACCGGTGAACTGTTCCACGGGGATAGCCTTATACTCGAACATGTTCCCGTTCGAGGGTATCTTCGTCATTTCGTTCAGTTCCTTCTGCTGACTTACAATCTGCTTCAGATGCTGCAGGTAGTTCGTTTCCGTCATTTTCGGTGGTGGTTGCTTTCCCTTTAGCTTCAGCGTGTTTTGCGTATCGTAGTAGGCCAGAAAAGAGTCCAGTTGTGTAGCGCTCAACGGTGTCTTGGACACGCCAAAACGAGATGGCGGTGTTGTTGTGTCCTCACTCAAACGCTCCAAACTGCCGTCTCCACTGTATTCGATGTCATTTTGCTCCAAGAGCGAGCTGCTACCACCGTCAGCTTTCACGTGATCTACACGCGAATTGGCAGCGATCGGTAGCTCCGGCGACTGTTGCTCCTCGCTTCCGGACTGGGCACCGGAAGCGAAAGTTGGAACGTGAAGGTTGTCAATGCCGTACACGTTCTCCTCACTGTGGTTCTGTCCCTTTTCCGATGACATATCGCATTCCCAATCGCTATCTGGAAAGGCGCAATAGAAAAAGATGGGAATGAAGTAACGACGATGACTACTTTCATTCAAAAGACCGCAAAATTTGCTCCGTGATCGTCAAAACGATACGCTCGTGCTTCACACTTCATTAGCACGTGTGTTTGTGACCTGCATTTGGGCCGGTTAGAAAAAAAACTCACACACAAGTTTCACTTATCACACATCAGAACTAGGGTATGGAGACGACGATCTTCCCTGGTGCCCCAAAGCGGTGTGCTCTAGTTTTTTTTTTCCTCCCTCACTCCCACTCACCTGGAACGACGCATGTTCCATGCTTGTGCATATACACGAGCCCCTTCTGGCACTGGGTCGCAACCCAAGCGTGAGCCTCTTTCGATAGAACCGTACACTTGTAGTACTGATCGCACCGTGTCATATGCGGCCGGGTTGCTTCGGGACAACCTTCTTCTACGAGTTGCGGCGTTACGGATCCGAGCACCAACTGTTGTACTAAAAATGGCACAAAAATTGTCCACAACTGTGCCATTTTACGCTCCTTTTACGCATGCAAAAATTTTGGCTAAGAATAACTTTACACTTATCACTCGTTTTCGGTTTAAAGCTTCAAACAACCACCGATGTTTCCGATCGATGATCTTCCCAGTCCACGGTCTGGCACGGAATTGAAGTCGATCAGCACGTTGCACGGCCGCTAAGCCAAACGAAGCAATTATACGGTCGGTCAACAGCAGCAGCACTGGACGTGAAGTGAGAACGAAACGACGCAATGCACGATTGAAGCTGAAGTCACGAGCGCGAGAAGCTGAGAATTGTTGAGCAGAGCTCCCTTGTTTGCTTATCACATTAGACCCGTGGTCAACCTGCGGACAACGGCAAATGGCAAGCGATCGAAACAGGCGCGAACGAACCGGCAGCTTTCCCATCACAGTTACACTTTCACTGTTTTCACATTGTCTATACGCCACCAGTCTGTGAGATTTCTGTTGCACTTCCGCCCGATATGGAGACACTGAGGTGATATCTTTCGTACCAACGATACATTGGCGCATAAGACACACTTGAAATAGTTTATCCCAGGAAATTTTAAGCCCTGGAAGGGATGCGAATAAAGGAATAATGCATGCATTCTATCTCATAAACCACCATGGTCTCATAAATCTCTTCCCCCTTCCTTTCGAACCCCCATTTAGACACCCTTTGTTGCCACGGTCTATACACAATAACGACCCGGCTGTTGTGAGGGTGTGTGGAGTCACATTCAAAAACTGACAATCCAGTGCTTTCGCTGCAAATAAAATGCGCTCGACAACAAGACCTGGAGCAAAACTAAAAAAAAATAACACAAGAATGCCATCAGAAAAATGCCGCATACACCGCTGCGAATGGAAAAAGACAGCGGATCGGTACAAAAGCGCAGCGGCCAATAGTCGGTTCGGTTCGGCATCCCATCGCCTGCGATTGGCAGGCGGCAAACGTCACAGGGCGGGACATTTTTATGTTGTGCCTGGGATTCGAATAGTTATGGAAGGCAGCAAGTGCCAAGTGTACAGGTGCTGCAAAAAAAAGGGCGCATCACGAGTTTAGAAACAGAACGATGTAAAATACATCGTATTGGGTGGACCCGAAAGTGTTTGTATTTTTTAAATACAGGTGATAATTTTTCTATAAAAATGAACATTATTCTATAAAAATCGTAATAAATGTAGTAATCGGTTGAATACCCTTTAAACCAGGGAGAAACTTTAAGCCACATTAGTTTTCGCCCCGAGAACATGAACAGATTTTTTTGTACCAATTATTTGCTCTCACTCGATTGTAATTGCTCCTTCTAAATAAACGCAATTTTCCATGTTTACCCAATACTTATGAAAGCATTTTTCTCACCGTTTCTGTTTCTTTGGAAGCTTCCGGTATCTGTATCACACGGAAGCATGTCTCATTACACGTGATAACATCATTTGCAACTTCCGGGCCCTTTCTATTCGTTCTATTTAAAAAAAAAGGCAGGAAAAAAAGTCGACAAATCACGTATTGGAAGATGGAAGGGAAGCGAACCGGGAGTGCGCCCATTTTTCACGGACCGTTAATCAAAATCATTCAAAAACGTAGCATGTCTATATTCTTCTCTCCGTCAAACAAACTCTATCCTGCTTTATCTGAACCCATCCAGCCCAGTAGTATGTGCAGCAACAGGATATCAAAAGTGAAACCTCTACCTGCTGCTGTACGGCCGATGAGGGGAAAGGATGGAAACGTATTTGCTCGCCGGTTCGGAATGAAGAGGATACGGATAGAAGATGATAGTAGCGCGAACTGAATGGAAACTATTCACAAAACTCGGGTGGAGCCATTTTGCAGCAGTGGAAGAAGCCGGGAAGAGTGAAGAAGAAAAAAAATTATTCTACTACTAGTCAGAGAATAGCCAGATAGCGAAGTCAGAAGTGAATAAAAGGTGGCGGGAGGGGGGGGATGAAAAAAAGCTGCCACAACTTCCCCCTCCCACCCCCCCGGACGACGACCGGATGCGACGGAAAGGAACATCCAGTGGAATAATCAACGGCACCATTGATCAAGTGCTGCAACCGATGCTTTTGTTGTCCACGAAGTGAACAGCAGGAGGAAACTGGGTGAGGTGGCGGACAGAAATGATGCCACCCAGGAGCATACCGATGGCTGGAAACACCGTGTACCCGGGCGAGACAGAATGCGCCAAGAATGTTCTTTTCCGCTCGTGGAACTACCAGGTGGAGCACTCGATCGATCGACGCCTGCTGCCTGGATTGCTGCACGCCCGCAGGACACCGAGTCGTTGACGGGGGTGGGGCAGGAGGGAGGAGGCCCCACCCGGCCCGGGCATACTTTACAATCATCTTTCCCGGTGAACAACCGTGAATTTAACTCCATTCAAATATTTGCTTTCGCTCTGCTCTCTGCCGCCGTTTTCCGAGCAAATCTTTTTTTCCCCCCGTTTGCTGTGTGTGTGTGTGTGTGGCGTTGCGTTGCGATGGCTTGCATACACACAGGCGAGGCTGCCATCGACACGGTAGCGAGGACACACAACCTTTGCACTCGGGAACCACCGTGCAGCTCGATTCGGTCGATGTTTTTCTTCAGTTCGCTTTGCGAATTTAAAGTCGTATTTGGTGTTTTTTTTTATTCGTTTGTTTGCCGTTGTTGTTCCATTCGCTTTTCTTTACCACTTCTTCTCCGTATCGGCGGATTCCCCGGTGGGGATTGTGATAAATTTGAAACGGAGCAGCGGTGACACACCACCCCATCGCTTCGAGTTCGAGTCGTCGTCGTCGTCGTCGTCGTCGTGTCGACAATAACTTCCGAAATGTGCGCAAACGATGCACTCTTGTGCAGGTTCGAAAATTCCCCTTTTGTTGGAAACACGGCCATGCGTCAGTCCATCCCTCTCCCCCCCGTCTCCACAACCCGGCTGCACGTGCCAGAAACGTGAGGTTCTTCCACACGAATTGAATGTTCCTGGTAAACAGATTTATTTCATTCGTTTCGGATCAATCGGTCGGTCGGTCGGTTGGTAGGTTGCAGGTTTGCGTCGATCCTTTCGCCGTGCGGAGAGTTCACGGGTGCTATTGTTCTGCTGTCCGGCGAAGAGTCGAACCGCTCGCAGTGGAAGGATTTATGGTGGCAGATTGGTAGTACCGTGCATGTCTTTACACGCTCAAGATGGTTGTGGCGGCTCCGTAAGCTACTCGGTGATCCTGTGAGGGATCACCACAAACCATACGGTGGATTTGTAAAGCTTGAGCTACCTAGTGAACGATGCCGCTTCCACGTGGGTGTCCGAGAGCATCAGTTCTTTAATTACACTTTAAAGTGGGAGCGAAGCTTCGGTTTCGTTTTGGGGAGGATTCGTTCATGAATTCCGAGCAACCATCAAGCACACTGTCGTATTTGATGTGATTTTAGTCCGGATTTCCATTTAAAAATGCATGGCATGCAAAAACGCGCCAACGTCGGTGTGAAGTATACCCCTTTTTACGGGGAATGGCAACGACCAAAAGCGAGAAGAAAAAACAAACTACAGCTCACTCCTAGAAAATGTCATTCCAATTCACTCCACCCGAATCCAATCAAGAGCCGGGCAAACATGAAACGTGCATTACAAGCAGTACGCAAATAGACTACTGAGACAGCTCGGCGACCTTTCGCGTGTGCTTCTCTCGCTTGCCTCCCGCTCTCACTCACACTCACGGCCTTCCATGTTCTGTCGGGATCTAATATCCTGAACTCATTTTCAGCAGCTGTGCAGCAGATGCAGCGCGGCAGCTCCAAGCTCAGTCGATCAAAGTTTTGACATTTGACATTTCGCTCCGAATGATGGCGCGCTTGTATGTGTGTGTGTGCGAGTGTTTGTTTTTCCTTTTTACGTGTCCCGGCGAAGAAGCATCCAAGAGTGCTCTGATGATGTTACCCGTTCCGAAAAACGGGGTGTGCCAGCTTAATTCGGGCCCAATATTCGATGCCGGCCCCGTGTGAAGTACGTCAATTTAAGTTCGTCCCATTTCGGAGGATGAGTTCATGAATTCCACTTGAGCGGGATTTCATCGTTGATTATGGGAAAAGTTGATCCACTTGCCTACCGTGGACGGGCTGGCGTGTGCAGGAAAAAGGGGTGAAAAACAGCTCCCATTATCAACACCAGCAGCGGGGCCGCCCCACCAAACACCAGTTGCACGTGGCGATGCTGTGATGATTTCTTGTTTTACTTGCAAGAAAATTAATATTCCACGCTGCACGCCGACGTTCCGTTCCGTTTCCCAAGCGCCCATCGCCCATCCACTTACCAGAGGGTACTTGATTGCAACTCGAAAGAGGAAGCAAAAGAGCGAGAAGGATAGAACGGGAGGGAGTGAGTGAGTCCGCGAGAGCACCTGTTCACCGTTCACGTAATCGACACGATTGTCGAAGACGATGATCACAATAAAAGCGATGATGAAGGCCACAACCAGCAGGCGGGACAGGTGAAACGGGGTGGTGGGAAAACTTTTTCTCTCTCTCCCTGCGCCCGCGTGAGGGTAAATTTTTCCACTTTCATCACTCGCGCAAAAGGGCTCTGCCCAGGAAAAGGATGCTTGAGTCGAACTTTAGCGTGTTGCGTTTTTACTCGCTAGTTCGCTCTTTACAGCGAAGTCCGGAAGATGTATCGTCACTGTCTTCCCGCTGACTAATCATTTCATTACCAGCTGGGCTTGAGGACTTGCCAATAGAAAAGTAATGTGTGAAGATAGTAGAGCGAAGCAGGACAACGTCCGATCGGAAAGGTTTCTCCAACGATGGTGTAGAAGAATGATAAAAATGAACCGGACGAGAGAGTCTTAAGAGCTTGAGTAGTGTGTTAAGCATGTGATAGACACTAGAATGGAACTATTTATCGTAGTTTATTCCTCATTTTAGTGGTACATGGGAATCAACAGGTTCGAGCAATTAAGGAAAAAGTACAATCTCTTTTCTTTTGCTAAATTGTAGGATAGAAAGGGCTTTATGTGGTGTTAAATAAAAATAAAAATAATCAGAAAAAATTATCGAAATTGTATACTAGCGTGAAGACTAGACTTCCTGGAAAACATACTTGCCAATTTTGCACTGCTTCGCACATGAAATCAAAAGCACAACCTAAGCTATTCCTTCTTATCGTGGATCAAGCGAGATTTCCATCCCACCGGAAAATCGGTTGTGCTGAATTTTTGCACTGAGCTCTCACTATCCCAACCCCCGATTCCTCACACGAAATGACGAAGCGAACCTCCGGAAAACCCGAGGTGAAATCGATGTAAAAGGCAGGATGCGAAAGCCTAATCGCTTTACTGCGGCTTAAACGGTTTAAATGGCCGGTTTTCGCGCCCGTGGTGCGTTTGAGATTCGCGTTTCGCCTCCCCACGAACCCTTTCGCGCTGTTCGAGAAAAGCCTTTCAAGTTGCTGGAAAAATCCCACGCAATCTGCGGTACGGAAGCCGAACCAACGGGGGAGGGTTCGGTGCTTATAACCGCATTCGTATTCGCGGTCCTAAGACTGGGTTCGAAATTCCAGCAACCGTCGGCGAACGGTTGATGAATGTGAAAGGTCGAAACTTTAGGCTCTCGGGAAACGGGTTGCGCGTTCGTTCGATTGCAAAGGAAACCTCAAACTGTCAAACAATTTCTACGCAAAACCCAACGCAGCGTTCCTTTCTAGTCACTATTTGTAGGTACACACACACACTCACGTGCCAATGCGATCGAAAAGAGTATAAACGGGCGGATCTCGTGTTTCTCACAGCACTCCGTGCCGCTATTGCTGGTCGATGCAACATAGGTTTCGAAGGGTTTCTCCGACGAAAAACCAGCGCTGGAATGAAGTTCGATTATTTGTTCCTTTGAAAGCGGTCGTTACGAAAATAGCTTCGGCATTTGATGCCCTGTTTTGAAGGTTTTCGATGAATCGGTGTTCATTATAATGGTGGTGAATGAAACGTAATTTCAATAGGGATATTTCATTTATTCATTTAAAGGCGTACAATTGGTACATTGTTTAGAAGTTTCAAAGGAAAAGATTGTAGAAGGATCAAAATAAAGAACGTTTTCTATTTTAATCTTGTTGTATCGATACCTCTCAATAGATGGCGCCACCATACTTTATCAAAGGCCACTAAGATGTTCTAGTCGAAGATTTGATTTTTAATTGATATTAAAATGTTTCCTAAATCACATAAAACACATTATCAGTTCGTTGGTGTGTTGAATATTGCTTTTTTATTGTCGCAATTATGATATCCAGATAATAATATCGCTTGTTGAATATAACCATACATGTATTCAACACCAAAACGTATCAGTATTTACTCGCCTGTATTCAATTCAATTAACAAAGCGAAATATCAGAAAACAAGCATTCGATGTGCGCCTCATTTCTACTTCTCAACAAACCACAAGCATACCAATTATCCACACCAGCTCCTGCTCCGCACAACATACCAACGGAAATGATTGATTTACCTTACCCGTTTCATCGAGACCGTCCCGTTCGGTTCATTTTTCTGTTCCCACATTCAAGTTACCTTTAATACCCTTTCCTGCGACCTACCCGTATCCGAAGCACCGAGAGAACGTTTGTAAGCGGAAAAATACTCCCACCGCAAGTCACCCCGACCCGCCAGTCGGGAACGATCGGCGATCAATTGAATCCGCAACAGAAATTATCTTCCTGAATCAACCGTTTTCATCAGCGATTAGCAGAACGAAGCAGAAGGGACACACAAACACTCTCGGAAGGGAGCGGAAAGGAGAAGTATGGGCTGGGTGTTGGTCGGAATCAGAACCACAAACCACACGGGGAAGAAATTCACTTCCGAGCTCGTTAGCAATCGATTCCTATCGAACCGTTCGCTTCCACACTCTTTCCCGCGTTCCCGCACGGTGGTACACAAGGAAATGGACGGAAAAGCGATTTCCCAGCGATGTGGCAACTCTTTTCCACTCAGCGACTCTTCAGCCCACACCACACCCTCCCATTCGGTCCGCCAATTGGCAGTACCGCAAATCACTCGATGGAGATGAAAAATCGTTACAAATGGAAATTCTGTTTGTTCCATCATCAGCATTAACCGGTCCGATGATCGTCATTATTGCACCGACTTTGCTCCGTTCTGCCACCCTGCAGCACGGTTATTGCTAATCATACTAACAAGTTAAACGATGCTAAACAATTTCATCGCTGTTTGCATGATTTATTGCGCGTAAAGCAAGAGACGAATGTTTTTTTTTCAGTGTGGATTTTAAACATTGAAGATGCGACACTTTGTAATCGAAACCATTTTCCGCGCAATATTTCGAAATGAGTTAATAACATTGTTAAAACTGAACTGACGTGAACTTTCCCCCAAAGTGGAGAACTCAAATTGAAATAGTTGTAATCAACATTTTGCTTTTAATTTTAAAGGGGAATTGTTCTTCCACCGCCGACTCAATCACCATGAAACGGGTCGCCCACTACGGGTACCGAAGCGGTAAAAGGCACTGGAATTCAATTTGCTTCGGATAAGGATAAACTTTCAGCTACTGATAAAGGAGGATAGTTTACAAGTTTTACAATTATTTTTTACCATCCCCTTTGCTTGCCGCCTGGCCGAAGCTCATCCACCACCCATCCGCCGCCCGTCGATTCGTGCGATCGGGCATGGCAAAACTTTCCTACCTCAACTAATCAGCAGACTACTACAGACTCGCTTCCCTGGGCCTGGGCTTGCTGCGCACCAGCCTTTACAGCTAATTGGCAATTTGATGCAGACTGAAAACCGAAATGAATTGAAACTTCATCCCGGCGATGGGGTAGGATGGTCTTCTCGTCGCTTTCCGTGTCTTTCCATCAATCGATTGTGGCTGTGAGGGGAGCCACGTTCCATTCTCTTCGGTTGGTTCGGTAGAGAAAATTGGTGTCCCTATTCATAAAAAATCGGGTCCCCTCTCCATCACTTCGGTGATGGAAAGCTCATTCGAAGGCTTCTTGCCAGAAAGCACCTGCTCTCGACTGGAAAGTTTCGTTCCCGGTGAAGGGATCAACGAGGTGCGTGTTTTACGTCAAGCTATTCAATTGATCGATACACTGTTGATGAGCCGTTGGGCTGCCTCAAGACGTGTTTTTCATGTGATTAATTAGTTGATCATTTGCTATAATAGTTTCGACAAATAATGCGTCCAAACGAGGAAAGTTTGCTTTACAGTATGACTTCATATTTATTTTAAATAATTATTGTTTAATTTAATTTACATATTTGTGCTCCAGTTTTACTACATTGGTTTCAGCATCCTTCCAATACGATTTGAGCCTTTATTTGCTGCGTCGTTATATTGGTGCTCCATCGAAAACAAATCCAAAAACTCAAACTCATTCGATAGCTTATTATCCTTCGTAGAACAATATAAACACACCAGCAACAACATAACAATTCGAATGCAAATCCACGCTTGCCCTCTCGACTACAGCACCCATTTTCAGGGAGTTCAATTTGAAACTCTTCAAACACAAAGCGCTAAACGATCGCAGGTCGAAAGCGAAGCGAAGCGCAACAGAATGGGAAGCTGGGTTTTATGGGTGGGTTGTGTTAAGATTTGAAAGCAAATAAGCGAATCACCCGAGCGCGAGTGAGTCGAAATTGAGCGTCCCCCCACCCCCTCCCCCTTGCACGTATCGGATGATAGTTTGGCAACTTTTCTCATCTCATCAACTTGATCCAGCATCACCCAGGGTGGTGGTTGGCAAAGTTGAATGGAATAGTTATTATTTAGTTTTTATTGTTCACCAGTGGCTGAGGTTTCGATTTCATCGATTCGGAGGTTAGACGAAGGCGAAGGGACTTGGGTGAAAGGTGAAACAAGAAAATCAAATTATTCAAAGATTCTCAACTTCTTCGCACGAACGCAAAGAATCAACAGGAGCCCCCTACCAACCGTCCCCTTCCCCAACCGAGAGACGGTGACTCGATTGCTTAAACAACGTCAAAACTTCCGAGCGTTTTCCGAAGATGGATGTAAGATGCCAACTTAATGAATCTAACGCTCAATGGCCGTCCCGCAGCCGAGTTTACACGGAGTTTACAAATTCGGGTGCGGGTGAAACTTTTGTTCTCCGGTTCGGCGCTTGTCTCGACAACTGCGAAACTTTCCTTCCTCCCTTGCAGCTTCCGATTGGGAAAGGAAGGTACAACGGTCCACACGGTTTTGTGGGCAGAAAGATGTTCTTTCTTTCATACCGTAGCTCCAGTATCAAAGCCACCCCAAACGAACCCGGTTTCGAGGGGTCTTTCTCTCTGCTCTGACACTAAAAATAAGAAAACACCGTAAAAGCTCCCCCGGTCATCTGCGAAGGGATCTCAGTTTCACAAATAAATTAGCTTTCCCCGCCGGCGGGTCCGGTGTTGGAAGCAAACTTTACACTATCCGTTTACAAAAGGGATCAACTTTCCATTTCCAGATATCGAAACCACCTCGATCAATCGAAGCTTGGGTGAAATTAAAAGCCACCCCGCTCCCGTGCACGGTTTGCGAAAGGGCATCGGGAACCGACCAATCGTCCATGCGGGTCCAATAAAGTGTTCGAAGTTGAAAGTGATTTTTTGATTCTTTTATTGATCGCTAAAACACTCAACTCTTCCAGTGTCTGAGTGGGGTCAGTAAAAGTTCACTCGTCATCGGGGGACTGGGTTGGGAACTGCGGGGCACAAACTGAAAAGAATTCCTGGCTCCCAGGGTAAGTTTACCTTCGGGCACACATTCATCATCTGACAAACGCCGTTCCACTTTGGTGCAACCGAGAAAACCGTCGTTTTCGTCGTAAATTCAACTCACGTCCCACGTCCCGGCACCACCTGTTCTGTGACAATATTTGAACGTATCCGGCACTCCGGCGATGGCCATTTTTCTTTACCCAGCTTCTCCATCATATTCCATTAGGCGAAGTGCGGGGTTTTCTTTTACTTTTTTTTTGCAAAGACCAACCGCGACAGGCAACAGCCCGCATTTCCAAGACGCTCTCCATCATCAATCGATTGCCTGCAGTCATCTTGACTCTCGCTTTCGGGCGACCGCTTTTGCGAACGCCACTTCTTTGCCCATTCGCCGCCTCGTCTCGCGCGCACCGTCCCGAAGGGCAAGAAATATGTCGCAAATAAAAATCTACTCGGGCACAAACATTGACTCTGTAATAGAATAATCTAACGCTATCGATGTTGAACGATGCCGGTCGCAACGAAGGGCCAGAACACTTCTCAGACAGCTCGAAGTTATTGGCTCTATCACTGCGGCCGGGCATCTCTTCACCCACGAAATGGCCGGCTCGTCGTTCCGCCGAGAAAAGGAATCTTTTTATTCCTCCATTATGAACCCATCAAAAGTCAATGATCCTCATCGCCGCCGTCGTTGTCGTTCTGTCGTAGGGCAGCAACTAATTCTTTCTGCGCTCGGTTCTACTGCCAGCGTAGCAATGCCAGCTCCACGTGGCATGGTTGCATGATTTATTTACGCTTTAATTAAGGCTGAATAAATAATTCAAGATGCCTGGAAGTTGGCTCCTTTCTCGGGGCTTCTTCCCCTGCCGAGCAAACAGCTGCTGTAATATGTATGCGCGGTCACGGAAAGCTTAATTAGAAAGGGTGCTGTTGTAGTGGTGGTGCGTTTCTCGAGATTTCAACGCCTACTTGTAAACACGATGCTGTTAGTATAGCCGCTGCTCGGTGTGTTGCTGGCAGTTCAAATAGTTTTGCTTTTCGGTTGGCGTCGAAAGTCTTCAACATAATACTAATCCCGTCCGTGTTGTTTTCCGTCTTTTCCAGCATCGAATGCGAAGTCTCGGCATCATTGCCCTGTCGCTTGCCTTCATCGTACACTGCCGGCTGACGCTTCCGCGACCAGCAACGCTGTTCTCCACCGCCGACAACCCGACCGCGCGGAGTGGTTCACTGTGGACGCGGTTTCTCACCTTCACCTACCTGCCGGTGGTCAACTTCAAGCTACTGCTGCTGCCGGACGTGCTCAGCTTCGACTGGGGCATGGACGCGATACCGCGGATCGGGTCCGTGTTCGATCGGAAAGTGGCACTCGCCGGGCTCTTCTATCTAGCGCTCGGTTGGACGCTATGGAGTAGCTGCCGTGCATTGGCCCGGCAATCGTCGGGCACCGCGAAAAGCGTTACCGCAGGTTCCAGCTTTAATCGGAAATTAACGTCCAAGCTGAATCTGCATCGATTGCGAACGGAGGATGCGGGCACGGTAGGCGCTGGTTGCACACTGTGCAAGCAGGATATGGTAGGTGGCCTGCAGCACCACACCAGCACCTGCCGGACGATACACAATAACAACGGCCTATCGTCCATCATGTGTGGCTGCTCGGGCGATGGAGGTGGCTATGCGCCGGAATACAAATATTTATCACTAGCGCCTTCGACTGGCCTGGCCAGCTTCTTCTGCAAGAGTACGGTGAGGCCTAGCAGCAGTAACAACAACAATGATAGTGCCAGTATCAACTTCAACCAGAGCTTCCAAGGAACGAACGTGGGCAAGAAGTACGGCTGTCACTGGCCGCTCGGCGATAAGCAGCAGCCGGTAGTGGAGCAGCATCCGTTCCCATTCGTCACCGCACTATCCCTGTCCTCCTCCTCCTCGTCGTCCTCTTCCTACACCTCGTCCTCATCCGCGTCCTCCTCATCATCCACCTCGAGTTCCTGCGCCTCATCCGTACGCGGTGACGGTCCGGATGCGTCCACGGACGACGGTAGCAGTCTGCACGGGTTGGCACCGCACAACTCCCCGGCGGCCGCACTGCTGATGTGTGTCGCGCTGCTCGCCCTACCCTTCCTGCCTGCCAGCAATTTGCTCTTCTACGTCGGGTTCGTCGTGGCCGAGCGTATCCTGTATTTGCCGAGCGTCGGCTACTGCCTGCTGATCGGGCTCGGTGTGAGCGCACTGATTGATGGTGCCGCTGTTGCCCGTGGCAACCAGGCATCCAGTGTCTCCTCGACCGCGAACAGTGCTGGCAGTGGGAAACTAGCATCTCCAGCGTCAACGCCACCATCACCTCCACCACCACCACCACCACCATCACGGTGCCATGGTCGTCGAGCAGCTGGTGCAAAAAGTTGGGTTAGATCGATCGTGCGCAAGTGTACCGCCCTTGTGGTCCCTCCGGTGAGGGCCAGTGAGTGTGTTAGTGCGGGTGTGGGCAGTGTTGTGGGTGATAATGGCAATGGTGGCAGTGTTGCCAGTGGCCGGTATGGCAAGTTCCGCAGTGCGAGTGTCGTTACCGGTGGTGGTGGTATTGGTGGAAGCGGCGCTAGTGGTCGCGCTGGTCGCTCCAATCGCAGCAGTGCTAAAACCTTCTGCTCCCGACGGCGACAGCTTGTCCTGGCGTGCGTTGGGCTGCTGCTGGTCGCGTACAGTGCAAAAACGGTTCGCCGAAATCGTGACTGGGCGGACGAGGAAAGCCTGTTCCGGAGCGCGATTGCGGTCAATCCCCCGAAAGGTACGTACAAATGGCAGCGAGAAAAAGAACCGTACCGAGCTTCACCAAGAGTTTTTTTTTATTTATTGAAAGGATTTTTCATCCCGAGCCTTGAGTGTTCCACATAAAGCAGAACACGCTCGTCACGCGGTGCGATAAAAGATAAAATTTAATACCACCCAGCGTTCATCCCTCTCGTGGCTGCTTGTCGCGAACCTATCCGCTCCACATTGCGCCGCATTGACATAAGCATTTTATGAGACTTTAAAGTGATTCAGGCGTGCAGAGTGAAGCATATTTATGGCCGCGCTGACGACGCCCGAAGCTTTTCTTGTGTGAGTGTTTGCGTTTGTCTCGGGTGGGCTTAAAAAATTTACAATCATCCCGGATCCGACAGCCACCCCTCCCACTGCATCACATTCTGCTGGTCATGGCAGTATCCATTCGCCCGGAAAGACGCTTTTAATGGAGGGAGTGTAAACAGGAGGCCATCCGTGTCTTTTTATAATGCGCAGATAACATTATGTTATGGATCCTACGGAAGGAAAAGAAACGACAAACGATCGTTTGAAGAGATAAATACGCTTAAGCACCAGTGCTTCTTTGCTTTGGTGACGGTTTATAATGCAATGTAAACTTGTGCCTCTCGCTGGAGAAGCGTGGCGAGAGCTAAATCCAATCTGTGCCGCGTCCGACATTTAGGGGTAGAGATGATGCTGAAAATTAAATTAAATTATCGGAGGATGTGTGACCGACTGCGCTACACATTTTCAGTAGGCAAAAAAATAATACAGAACTGTGTTTAAATTTCATAACGGC